>LUCH01017368.1:0-45515 GCA_013368495.1 Paragonimus heterotremus
GCTTAAACTCCTCAGCTTTTATCTGGTAGCCCTCATACTAACTCATGGAAGTGAAGAATTTCTTCTCATTATTGTCGCAGCACTGGGCGCCATCAGAAGCTCACTGGTGCAAGAAACTGGACAATTTCTGGCTGAAGCCGCTCTGTCCTGGAAACTGAACTGAACTGAACTGAACTCTGCGTTGCTGGATTAGTATTTTACTTTTCTAGGCATTCTCTGTAACCCCTAACTGTGATGCTGCACCCTGCTTTCAATGACTGCCTTTTAGGTCAACATAAAACCGCTGACATCGAAACGGACAAAGTGACTGGATCCGCGTGACTTAGGCCTCCAACTTCGAACCCCTGAACAAATCACTGAAATCTTGACCTTGAATATGATTCGTCACATGAATTTCACTACGCCCCCTAATTTAAATTTCTCCGCGGGTGGTTGATTTTTCTGCTTCGTCACGTACTGCTAATGGCTACCGGCTTATTACAGGACCGGATTCCCGGTGGATTTTCCTTTGAAAATTGCTACAGGTAGCATGAAGTCTTATAAAATATACTTTCTAGGAATCAGAGACTTGAAAAATCGGGGCTAGCGTTACCCAAAGCTACCAAAACTGGTACTACCATTTGTGGCGTTGTTTTCAAAGTGCTTTTATTATTTTTTATTGTTACCCTGTTCTAGGATGGTGTTGTATTAGGTGCTGACACAAGAGCCACCTCGGGGAATATCGTCGCTGAAAAGAACTGCGAGAAAATACATTATATTGCGGACAATATTTAGTAACGCTGTCTTTTTTCATATATTTTCCTAGCTGTTGCGGTGCAGGGACAGCGGCCGATACAGGAATGACTACTAGAATGATATCGTCGAAGGTCGAATTGCATCGTTTGAATTCTGGTCGTCAACCTCGAGTAATCCTCCCCCTTCGTTTACTGAAGGATTATTTATTTGGGTACAGAGTAAGACCGCTTTTGGTGCTATCTCTTCTTTTAGGGTTACGTTGGGGCAGCTCTTATACTTGGGGGTGTTGACTACAGTGGGCCGCATTTGTATAGCGTTGCACCTCATGGATCAAGCGATAAACTGCCGTACGTTACAATGGGGAGTGGTAGCCTTGCAGCCATGTCCGTGCTTGAGTCACGCTTTCGTTTTGATATGGATGTAAGTTGAACACTTCTCTACTTGCCTTTCTATGATGTGTTTTGGTTCATGTTATGTTTGAATTCTTCTCACGTGATTAATTGTTATCGAATTGCCGTTTAATAATTCAAAATCGAGTTAGTTTGACGTAGTTGCAGTTATCTTCTCATCGTTCGTTCTACAACTCTCATACCTAGTTGAAATTGGCACCATTTAGGGCTCCTTCACGCAGTTGTTAGGTCTCAGGTTGTACGAACCTTCAGAGTGCCACGTAGGCCTGATTTTTTATTCGGTAATTGCATCTGTCCACTGACAGCACGGTAGTCACCCCCCCGAAATTCGGCTACTGCTGTCCAGATTTGTGCATGTTGCCAACATTCGGGTACGACTTGATCTACTGTATGACGGCGACTCTTGTGCGGAAGCAGCCGAAACCTTAATTCATGTGCTACATCTCGCCTCCAATATACTCGATTGTTGGGGTGCACGACCAATAACCAGCGAAGTCGGTGAAGGAGTCTTCTTTTCGTGAGTCTTCGGGTTGTTTGTTGGCATTCTTATCATATCTCCTGTCGATAGGTCGCCCCATTTTTTGTACTTCCTCATTGTAGTGTATTTAGCAAGATACGCGAGCTGAGGTCGCGCATCGACGTTTAGTAATACGATCTATTGGCTATTTTTCAGACCTGTTTACCGAAAGACTGTAGACCTCAGTGCGTTCCTTATTGTTTGCGCAGTGAGTGAACATCGGCATGCTAACCTCCAAAAGACAGTCAAATTGAAGATGTGCTGTTAACTACCTTGCGGTCGAGTTTCAATGTGTAATAGAAAAGTGCTTCAGTATACCCTTAAACACTGTGCACTTTGTCGCTTTGTAGATATGATTGATCGTCCCGGGAACAACCAGCACACATGCCATGAACCTCCAGAACCTGGTGCTTCTGAATCCGATTGTTGACAGATCTGCCTGTGAAAAATCGTTGGTTTTGTCCACATCTCTTCCCTTATTCTTAGTAATCGTCCAGCTGTATGGTTGCAAGGTATAGACGTCATAATACCGATTGCTTTAGGGTGAACACTTTCGGAAACTAAGCCCATCCCTTCTTAGGTTCAGGTTTGCTCTTATCATTGGTATCAAACACCAATGTTTTTGCTGTCGACAACAATATCTCGCTTTTAACACCCAGAAACTTCGTTTTCGAAATAACTTATGATATGCATTAGGGTTAAGTCGATTATCTCCCTTTTTTTTCTTACCGTCCATCAAGCCGGACGCTACAGGTTTCTTGTGTGCTAGATGTCCAGGGAACCGGTGTCATAAAAACGCAATCACGCGTGGCCGTGTAGTATGGATAAACGTGGCATCACAGTGGCAAGTTTCTACAGCTTAAAGAAGCGATATGTCCTTGTCTACGGCTAAGCGACTTCAATATAACAGATAATGAGCTCATCTCCCTAAACAATTTGGATCTGTGTGCACAACGTACTGTGATGCGAGAGCCGATGTTTCTCTTGTACTCGAGGCAGCTGAGTATCGCATATATTTTATGCTCGACACGAAATGGCCAAATTAAGTGTTAGATTGACGGCGTTGATCATGAAGCCGGTGCCTTGGCGGTGATGGATTTTGAAAAAGCTCTCTTGGCTGATGAGAAATTTACTAGTCGATTTGTAAATGAATCCACCGAAATGATTCTTACATGGCTATTGCATTATCTGAAGTGGAGGGTTGTTCGACTTACTTACATACCTGAACGTCAGAAAAGTGAAAATCATCATCATCATAGACAGCAATACATCAGTGGTTCACACTGGTGCTTAACTGCTACACAACGAAGATGGAAAAAAGCTTATATATGAAGAAGGAATAAAAAAGAAGTGCAGAGGAAGGGGACCTACTTATTAAAAGTAGCTACGTCTATATTCAAACATACAACATCAAGGCGCCCACATCTTGTAAACAAACAACGGAGCTGGAAGTGAAAGTAAGACGTCATCAGCAAGACAGCTTCCTTACGGCTTTCACTGCCCCGTGTCATTAAGTGCACTCACTTCACAGACAACTCGGACAAACAACGACAACATTCACGCCACTGAATTCGGTTAGCCTCCATCTCACCTAACGTCTCAAGCCACTGATTCTGCGAGTCGCGAGGGCCGCAGCCTGAGAGACGAACTCAATCTACAGTGACTCACCCATTCGTGAACGATTTCATTTGTCCACTTCGCACCGTACGCCAGTCGGCCTCAGTGTCGGCAAAAAGTGCTCAGTGTGGCAAACGATTAACTGGCATCCTTAGTACATGACCTAATCATCTAAATCTGTGCAAATGTAGTGACTGAACAAAAGAACTCGTTTGACTATCAATGCCAAACACCCGCTTCCTGACCTCCTCGTTGCTTACTCACTGGTGCCATCTTATACGAGCGATTGAACGCAGACACCGGTGCTCAAATACCTGAAGACGATTCACGTCCTCTACCCTGACAGGCCAGGTTTCGCTGCCTTAAAGTAATACAGCCTTCACTGTTGTTTTATATACGCGACCCTTAAGTTTCACAGAGATACCTCTCTGTCGCCATAAGTGCTTCAGATTAGTAAACACTGCTCTAGCCTTAGAAATATACACCTCTATTTCATTCCCTACATCTCGGGCCGCCGCCGCTGATGCAGCAGCTTCCTAAGTATATAAACCGGTCAACAACTCCCATGGCTTCATTATCTAACATTAACTCTAGGTAATCCCAGCAGTCGTGCAGAAGCATTTTGCATTTTGAGGCTACAAAACGCAATCCGAAGTACTTAACAGAACGCGAAATTGCGTTTAGCGTTGTTTGTGCCGACCAAAAATTGTCAAACAGCAACATCTTATCGTCAGCATAATCAAGATCAGTCAACTTTCCATCAGGTAGGAGGTCCACACCGACATCATTCGAGTGCGGTAGACAGTCCTCCATTATTTCATCCATGACGAGATTGAACAGAAACAGTGAAAGGGGACAACCTTGACGTACGCCGCTCATGGTGCTGAAACTGTCAGATGATTCACCGTAAACCCTAACCTGAGCAGAAGTATGGGAATAAAGCGTCGACAGTATGTTCATACACTTAGTCGGCACACCCCTGCGTTTGTGTGACTCTAAAAGTGTAGATCGATCCACCGATTCAAGGAATACGTAGATTGTTGGCCGGCTGTACACATGACGCTGCTCCAGAATTTCACGAAGAGTAAAAATATAATCTGTACATACCCGGCCAGGACGAAACTCTGCCTGTTCTCTGATATGTAACTCTCGAACTGCAGTGGGTCGATGAAGTATAATGGATGCAAGAACCCTAGAAATGGCTGAGGTCAAACTAATTCATCTGTGGTTTTCGCAAGAGCGGTTTCCATTTCCCTAACTTGTTCCACTAACCAAGCCTCAAGTTCAGCCTTTAGACTATGTTTCACTATCTCTTCTGGATTTATTATGTGAACTGCCGGGAGGAATCTTCCGTCTGGCTCCTAACAACTCCAGAGATTTCTCTGAAATCCAATGTTTGTTAAACTTATATACCCTTGTGCCTCATGCTACAGTACCTGCTTTCTGAATAGTCTGTGAGATTTGCGTCCAGCAGCTATTAGGGTCTTCGGAGTGAGTATCACTAAGGTAGCTTTCTTAGCTGGTTTAGTACTTATGTTTTATCGATGGTAAGGCCAGTTTCTCAATAGCTAATCGTTGCTGTCAATGGGGTCGTTGTCCTGCAAAAGTAAGGACGAAACGACAACTTATTAACGCGTGATCTGAATCCAAGTGTGTGCTCCAATGAGAACGACAATCTTAAATGCAGCCACACCACCTGTAACTAACAGCTGTGTGTTCTGTCTGAGATTAGGCCTCATTCGGATCAGGCGGGCGCCAAGTATAGCGATGACGTGAACGATGCCTAAAACTGGTGCTGGCTAAAAATAGCTTATACTCAGCGCACTGCTGTAACAATCGTCCATTATTATCTGACCGATGTGACGCTGTTCCAAACCTGCCATCTAAACGAGATTCGGCCTCACCAAGGTGGCGGACCTGAGTATTCATATCTGCGGTCAGACCGACTATATCAGAGCCACGTGTCCACCGAAGGAGAGGCCTGATCCGAGTAAAACAAGTCTTTGACGCCGAAGTCACTAGTCAGTAAGAGCGTAAGCAAATCCAACGAAAAAATATCTGCAAGTCTTGCGTCTAGAGCTGGCCTTAACAGTACCTGCCAAACGGACGACACAGTCTACTTCTAACAGGAATCCAACCTACTAATGCCTTCGTGTTGAGGACTATACCCCAGCCTGACCTGTAACGGCGACTGTGGAGTCACCCGAAGTGTATCACCAGTATTGGGTAGATAGTGCATGGGCTGTTAGTTCTATACGGTGACTACTGTCCTGGATTCTAGTCTCCAGTATACAGGATAAATTGACATGCAACGAGTCTAACGTTCGTGCAAGAGCGGCCTGTTGACCTATCTGTTTTAGAGTACGAACGTTGAAGGTACCTATATTAATTCGCATTCTAGGTCTAAGCAAGGGACGAAGGGGGCCTGAAGCTGAATGGCAAGAGATGGAACTTACCGGCTCAGTGTTACCACGGTTAGCTACATCTGCTGTGGGACCTGTGGAGTAATTATCAGAAATGGCGGTCGGGAGAGGCCTGAGAAGTAAATTTGATAGGACAATGGGGGAGGGGTCAGCAGTAGCATGTTTTCGCTTATGCATCCTCATGTATGAAGTAGATAGGGCGAGACGGCCGATACAGTATGGGATTAAGTGTATTGTGATCATTCATGGTTGTATGTGGGCTGAGATACTGCCAGGGCGCCCACACCTAGACAGGAGAACGACAAGGTTTCTCAACCAAAGCCTTTGGCTAAAAAGCCTATACCACAAGGCAGCGAATGGGTGGCAGTGTACCAGAACTGGTATGTTTTCCGGAAAAGATGCCAACCTGGAGGATCAGAAGACTGGTTTGTCAGATTTCTGTCTATTGGCCTGCCTGGTATGAGTTACACTATTGGTGTAGTGGTCGCACCTTCCAGTTTAGCCCAATAGGTCATCGAGATGCGCAAGCCATCACACCGCGTCAAGGCCATGATAGGAGAAGTGAAAATGCCCAATTAATTTTGCCTTGATATTCTCTATAAGATAATTTTCAGAACATATCCACCCACACGGATTATTTAGGTACTGTAAATATCGCAGCCTCGGAAGTAAACTGAAGAGACTGCCGTTTGTTTTATTTTTTATTTGGAGCTATCAGACTAATGTCCAGCGGTCTGAGTCTGTGCTGTAGCTCCGTTAAGGGGTTAGTAAAAGCAAACTGACGGTAGATTTTACATCTTAAATTCAAAAGGCACTTGGTAAATAAGCTGGTGTATTGTAACAGACAGACTAAGCGCGACCAAAATTCACATGCAAACGTAAGTCCCAGGTGAAGTGGGGTTAGCCGTGCCCTTATCACCTCCAGTGTAATAATGTTTCTCAGCACGGTGGTTTCCGAAACAACCAAATACGAGAACAAACATTTTCCCACGTTGACTTCGAGTGTACCCATCCTAACTTTATTATGTCGTTCTCTCACTCGTTCTCTGAGTCAACAGTCATTGTTTTCGATCTAACTAGTGGTTTTGAGTCGGTTGTCCGACATGCTTTTTTGGTCTGTTTCCATTCTGATGGGTTCCAGCGAAATGCATTGTGTCAGAGATCTGCTCCTTTGGTGCAGAAAATGCATCTATGCTCTTGATATCCGATAACCGTAATTTGCCCTTATTAAATAAGCAAACTTCTCTGCGCCAGTTTGGAGTTTCTTATTTGGCGACCGGCAACAGATCTGATGAAAAGGTTTAATATACGCTTCCTGGGTCATGTATTCCGTATACTGAGGAAAAAGTTCTTCCAGTTTCATGTGTGGACTGTATGGCCAAAGAGTCAGCTCACTTTACCTAGATTACGAGATATAATAGCTGGTGCGCAGGCTGACCCACTGTCACCGTGTATTGTGCTCACAATTTTTATATGGATTCTGGAAATGGTGATTAATCAGCCCGTCTTCATAGTAACAATCGATCGCCAATTTTTTTAGTGTTTGTTGGTTAGCGGAACGAGTTCCGTAGAGTTATGTTAAGTCGGCGAACACACAACGGTTACATGTAAGAACGGATTAGGGACGTTGTTCGGATGAATAACTGATACTGATGATATCACACAAATGATGTTTACCTATCCGCCGTTATCAATATCAAGTTGTGTCCCTCATTCTAGGAAGTTGGCTACTCGACCAGTGCACTTCCGAAAAAATTCGTCTAGTCCTTATGTGGGCAATCAAAGTAACAGTGTCCGATTCCATGCAAACTGAGCGCTGCAAGCGACCCCTTTTTTTCCTTATGCAAATGTACAGATAAAATTTTCCATGATTTCCCTAAACTTTGTCCTCGCACAACCGCAGTGAATAGTAGCTGCAATCGCAGAACCGAAAGCCTATCCAAAAGGTTTCTCTCGGATAATAAATATATTCTCAGCTTCGAGCAGCATACGTAGATATATGGCCCGAGATATCGCTATTTCCGACACGTTTACACAGTGCCAAGTTGGTATTTAAAAGCAAACTTGTGAAAAGGAAATGCGGGCGAAATAAAAATCCCTGCTGAAGAACCTATCTCGCTTTCTGCTGATGTCCTAGATCATTCGAACCGTGTCCTTCTAAGCGATCTTAGCTTCTTAATGTATTGTGAATGGTTTGCTTGAATAACATTCTAATAACGCAGATTCTGGCCACCAAGCGTTCGCTTAACTGCTTTAGTAACCTATGCAGTCGTCAGTTAATCTACTTGTGTTTAATTGTGCTTCAATATCAGTTTGCTTCCGTGAGTGTTTAGCCGATGAACTACCTCATTGATGAGGATAATGTTCAACCACCAAATGCTCAGGCCGTGCCTTGAATATTGTAGAGTAAAGAGGCCCAGATGCTGCATATTTCGTTACTCTAGTTTTTCTGCCCCACAGCAGCATGGCCTTGTTGACGGATAACTTAGTTTCCGCCTATAGATCTTTGTTCCAGGTGTATTCCTCAAGGCTCCTGAAAGTGGCGCTGGCCTTGTTCACGTGATATCGCGGCGTAGAAACTTATCAGTTGTTGGGTTGACATCCCGATAGCAGAAATCAGATCAGTAGGCCACGGAGCCACCGTTGGTCTCGAGCCTGGATGTGACACCAATCAGACTATGTTGATATACGAAGAAAATTTTGCTACCGTGTTCGCGAAAATTTTGGCCATTTGGTGCATTTCTTCACAGTTTGGAAATAACGCATGTGGATAGTTTAATTGCGTAACATGTGTGAGACACCGGAACGTTGGGTTGTTATCTGTACGCTATTGAACTTGAACACCGTTTTGTAGGTTCTAAAGAGCAGCTGTTATTATTGTGGTTAGCTAATTAAGATCGGAGCTAAAACAGCTTTCTCACGCAAGCAGCCTTGTTGAATATGTCAGATTGATCTGTGTGGCTGCATCTTGTCAGTGTTTCTCAGACTACTGACTGAAGTAATAAATTCGTTTGGAAGGCCTAACTTACTCAATACCGTCCGCATCTCTTTAATGAACTCTGAGAACAGGGTATACAGCGGCTGGCTGTATTCATGACAAGCGACGAACTCTATGTCAGCCGTAGTGCATCTGACGTGGAATCCCCACCGCTGTTCGGAAACATTGGTTTCCAATATAGTCATTAAATAAGTTAACCAGCTTTCCCAACACAATTTAGCAGACTGATGTCTAAAAAACTGCTTTGGTTGCTCTCTTTCGGTTTAGGTAGAATCATACCTAGGACACGTTCAAGCTCTTGTAAGACTGCTGGTTATTCGCAGATGAAACGTACTAAATGGAACAGTGCACGCCTTCACACTGGATTGTCATACTGTAAACGCTTTTGTGATGATCTGTCGATCTTTCTGTTTTGTACTAATACAGTAGCCCCCGCATCCCCTCCAAATCCGGAATGAGAGCAAATGATTTATTAATCATCGGTTAGAACATATATTCCAAGAGCATGTAGGCCGGCCAGTCACACACATTGACGTGTTCGCACCAGATTCTCATGAGATCCTTGGGTTGTGTGTAAGATTCGCTGAAGTTTTCATCTGCTGTTGCTCTTGCAGATTGCATAAACATGACGGAAATCGTTTTTAACGAATGGTGGATGATTGTGTTTTCTCTATAGGTCTCCACCAATCCGCTTTGCTTTTTCCTTTAATCCTCTGATTCATCAAAGCCCGACGGTGAGTTGGTGATAAGCGCTACGAACTTCTTTTCTCTTATCTTCACTGCTTGCATCAGTTATCAAGACAGCAAAAACGGTAATCTTCTGACATATCATTTTAGGGGTAGTGATATTGCAATCATCCGGGCGTTCCTACCGCTGGATGCCGTTTATGTCGTGGGCTACTCGTGTTATCTGTTCCTACTTCTGCTGCTACTTCATACTCTCAGGTTGGATAAATGCAGGTACTCCATTAAGGCGATAGGTTTTTACACAGTCAACAGTCGTCCTTGTCATTAAGTTTTCCAATCACCTAACAACGTTTAAAGTTACCAGGTTGATCCGAGATATTAGTTTCCCAAGTTGAGTGATATTCTTGGCCTTGATCAGCCTGTGTCCCACGCTTCATTTAGCTTCACGCCCCTCGTAACTGTCACGTTGTCATGTTATAACGTAATTAAACATGTTGCTGTCCACCCTGTGAATACGTCCGATTGATATTACTTTCACTTGGCATAATCAAGGTGTCCGCAATAGACGAGTTTGAGTTGGTATACAAATGGAGGGAATATTCACCACTTTCATATATTGCATCAAAACAGTGAGACCTATGGACGTCGACCAAACTGTTGATTCACATCCACTTCCATTTACTTTCGCCCGATCGAAATGGTCACTCGCTCAACGACTTCAAGTTGATTGTAGTGGGAGCTAGTCATTGGACCGAATTTTTTTAGTCGGTGTGACAGAGCCGCACCATAAGCTTTAAAAAAAGAGTAACAGTCCTCTCGACCGGGTCGCAGGTGCATACAAGTGCTTCGAGAGTTAATATCAATATCAGTACGGTGCTTGTAAAGGAAATATCTTGTCTCGTCACCTGCTGACTAACGGATTCAGTAGAAGGTATGACCGGCTCATACTCCCAGGGTCTTACCCTGATCCGTAAGTCGTGTCTTATTCGAGTCCGTGGCTTCTGCCCCCTAGTGGCACAGCGACCAGTGTTAAGCTGTTCCTGCTGTACGATGCTGTCTCAGTTCAGCAGCTTACGTGTCTGCCGTAGAACTTACTTCTAAAGGGTTAGAGTTACCAGTTACATGTTTACACTTGCTACCTCTACCGGGTTCAGCAATTAGGGCACCCCAGATTATTCTGTGCGACAGTCTTATCTGACTCATTTTATGTCTTACTTCCATTATTTTTTTTGACTTGGGTTTCTATCATGGAGCCCAGGCGAAGACAGCACAAAGTTTGAGGCCCTCAATTAAATCATTTAGCTGAAAGGTCTGTATCGTCAGTCGAGAAACAGGTGGAAGTTGGGTGTCGTTTTTCTTAAATAAGGAACCAGTCTTGCTTCATCCTTAACTCGGAATGTCGGAAGGCTCCAGTTCTTTGGACATCTCTCGTCTGACTTGCTTGGCATGTATGATTGTCGCTTTGCTCATCGCACCACCAGTCTTAGCCCAGCAGGTCATCGAGTTGTGCTGGCTTCCATGATTGTCATTGTGGAACGCCGGCAGGGAGCCATCTCTCACCACCATCTAAGAAAGGAAAGGACGTTTGCATATTCAATCTGCGCACAACACCAATTCACACAAAGATGAGCCTAACTCTGGCCTATTGGACGTGGTTGGTTGTGACGATAAACCAGGACTGAATAGCCGGATGATACTTTTTGTGTAACCCATTTCGCTTGTGACCGAGGCGACAGCGTCTCTGCCAGGGTGAATCATCTGAATCTGATTCGCTTATATTTCTACACACATGGCTCCCTCTGTTCAAAAGATGTACATCCAATCCATTCTAGTACAAAAACATGGTATATGAGAAGTGAATGCTAAGCATCAGTACATGCACATATGCAGCCAGTAGCTTGTCTGTCCTAAGAAATTAGCTCGAGTTGTTAAGTTTAGAATTCGTGTATGTGGTATCACTAGCACTAGTTTGAAGGCAGGTGCCCTGTTGAAGGATGCGAAACATAGTGCTTCATAAATGTTGTAATTGCCATTGGATTGGTAATGCGTGTAACTGTTGAACGATATGAAAATCTACAGTACTGATAAGTAGTACAATATTCAGTTGATATAAATGGAATAGCATTCACATTCCATCACAGATCTAATATCCAGCTAGCCCTTCTAGCAAGCCTCTGTAAGGAGACACAGCAACTTCGAGTTGAGCTGCTGTTAGAACACGCTTTCTTTGGTGGATCTGTTGCAAGTTTGAATACTTAGGTGATTTAGACTAAACTGAGAAACCTCAATCGTGGAGTTGTCTGACCAGTTACCGGGTCTCCTCCAAAAGCTGTCAGGCAACTCGGTCGTTACCTTAGAGCGAATGTAGCTGAGCATTTAAGTATGATTACTCGGTCTCTTAATATGTAGTCAAGGACAGCGGTCATCTCGGTTGCCTCACAAGAATGAAGACGAGTTCGGATCCGGGCCGTGATATTAATGGATACCTTTGACGAACTCCAGTAAAGGCTGTACTGTAGTCCAGCGCTTTTTCGGAAGAGGTACTCGATAGGGGGACGTTGTGGTCCGCAAAAGCTGTGGCAGACTTCTATCCTCGTCATTGTGGGGTTGAACACAAAATGCTAGCCACCCAGAGTGTTCACGAGTTGCCAACCTACTGGAGAATGCACGTAAGTATTGTACCGGAACTAACATTCGTGCCGCGAATTGTGTGTAGAAGGCCAAATAAACGTTAACATTGTATGCTTTCTGAGTGAGCAACACAGTTACAGATGAGCGTTGTTAATCAGAGCGAATTCTCACAAGTCTGACCGAAATTTCTGGGCAGATTACACCGTTCAGAACGATCCGGTCTGATACAGCCAAATCTCTATCGCCGCCTAGCGTTACCTTTATGCCGCCTGTTTGGATACCGGCTTCATAGGGTTTGCTATCAGGCTTATGCGAAATTCACGTCATAAATCTGTGGATTGGCTTCCCTACTTCGTTATAAATATCCACGGGTCATTCTCATGGCTTCTAATTTTCTCCTAGTCGGTATGCAACTTCCTATCTTTAGAACATCCGCCTGGCTTGTTACTGTCCATTCGGAATAACCTGAAGATCTCTGCACCTTTCATGACAGTTGACTTTAAGGCTCCGCATTTTCTTGTTATTTTGAGGCAGCTAACTGAGTACTGTGTGCGATTTCGGTTATTTCCTTTCGATGGAAAACTGTTAAGTTTGACGTGTTATGATTTCGACATTCTGTTAAATACCCCCAACGTGGTTGTGCGGCATTGTCAAAGCCAACGAAGGGTGGGTCACGAACAGCACATGAGATCGGTTGAGTCATAGCCGAGCGAAATCGACGTGAAAATTCGCCACAGAAAACGTCATCCAAACGGGAGGTACCGGACAGAAGTGCTGGTTACGCCTAAATAAAAAGCTTGCTGTGTTGTGGTCTGAAATTCCTATTCATAAACGTGGTCGCTGCGAGAACGTGCGAATTAGACGGTAAAGGTCTTGCTCTACTGAATGACTTTTCGCTAAGTTGTTGTCACATTCTGAACTCAGCGCAACGAACTGCTGTGATTTGGCCTATTTACAGACGGAGTCGTAAAAAATCGGATGTCAGGATTTGAAGCGCTTGCGACGTGCAGCGGACTGAAAAATAATGCACTTCTTTTCATATCTACTAAGACTGCTACTCGGACGAGAAAACGCTGTCTGTATCTTGAGTGAGTAGACACAGACCGTAGTCTCGTGCCAAGAATCATTGGCGCTACTGATCCAAAAGTTTACTTAGAAACAAGACAAGCAGCGGGAAATTTGTTTTTTTAGACTGCCGACTTCTGCAGCCCACAAGACCCTTTGTCTGTTGTTAACACTTAATACGGCAATCGATGTAGGGTATGTCAGTAACACAGGAGGAAACGAGGGTGAGGTTGGTGAGGGAACTTGTCACCGAAATTGCATTACAAGGTGCAGATGGCTGAATCTTGTGAGGTCACGGATATCATCCGGCTGGTCAGAATTGCACAGCGACTACCTATGCGGACAGAATTCGGGAGACTAGAAGTCAGTGATCTCGAAAGAAATCCAAGCGGTTGACAAAAACTGGAAAGTTTGAAGATGAGCCTGAAATCAAGCAAGATGGGCACGTAAACAGATATACGGCAGTCGTTCCTTCATGTGGAACATAGTAGATCATTTTTCTGTCGTTATCTTAGCAAACGTTTTTCTTGTTTTTCTTCGGTACCGGGCTACTTGGCGGTGTTCCACAGTCAAAAGTGCTGATCTGGAGAGAGCAGATCTCGGTAGCAGAGACGGGGCCGGAGCATCAATCACAAACGGATTAGATGGAAATGCCGTTAAGTCAGGTAAATGAAACGTAATCATGATCGGGGAGTCAGCGTCACAAGTACTAGGAACTCAGACTTTTGAAATTCGGATAGGTCGTTCGGGCTGTGTCAGGTAATACTGGCAAGTGACGTGAAAATTACCATAACAGAGGCCGATCTACTGCGTCGACTGAAGGTAAACATTGATATGGAGAATAGTGGGCTGCATTTCAGTGAGTATAGTGTGAAATTTTATTATTAGAAAGCGGAGTGCTACTGGGTATGTGAGATGATTGCAAAATCCCGACTAGTGCTCTCTTCAAATCGTTAAACAATGTGTTAATGAGTTCGCTAATTTAATAACTGGTGCGGACTTTTTAAGTGAGTGGAATTTGCGATAAACCTGGAAGTATGTTCGGAATGCAAACGACTAATTCAACGATCAAGCAACTTATTTACGCCACCGGTACTATCGACTATAAAAGCGGATTGTGATCCAAACTCATCCCAAAGTTCTCCTAAGAAGCATACCCACTCCTTGTTGAGAAAGAGAAAGTCGTTTGAACTGAAGACGGCGTTCAGTCAACCTAATTAAAAAGCGATCATCAGTCTAAGATGCCTAACGATCTCCAAACCATTCACGATGTCACTGTACGTAAGTGGCGTTGGAGCAGCCCTTTCACAACCATTAAAGATGATGAATATGCCATTCGGGTATTGACGGAGGCAAGAACGTATTTAATTACGGAGGGCATGCCTAACCACCGTCAAGGCGTAAGAAAAGTGGTGAACTTGTCATAGCGACCGCCTCCTATGATGAGAAGGATCACAACCCTCTTATCTGGACTCACTAGGATGACTGTTGCGCCGAGCACTCTGATTACAAAAATTCAAATTTGCTAATAGAAATGATGAGATACTAGACGCGTAGAGTGACCCTCAACGGCACTTGGCGAGCTGGTGTAAGTTGATCGCAGAGAACTGTGTGGCTTCAGCGCTGGGACTTGGTGGCTCCGTCACCTGATTGCAATAGTAGAAAACGAAAGTTTCGCCAGTGGATTTCGCGTTACTGGGTAAGGCTTCAGATCTTCAGGTATACTCTTTACTAATTCCATTAAATAAGTATGAACGGTTTTCCTCACACGCCACTACCTGTGATGTAGAGGAGATTTCGTACGTTGACAGAACGGATTCTTTATACTGGCTGGACATGTGTGAGCTTCTTTGATCCACACCCGTATGTGGAGTTCATCTGAATAAGCCCGATTACCCGTTGATAGTCTGTGATAGGGAAATAATTACTCACCGCTCTCTTCAACGTGATGCAATAATTACGTTCTGTAGGGGAGTAAATTGCGGTCCATGTTCCCTTAGAAAACGATGACCAACCAGCCCCTCACGGTGTTCAGTACACCCTGGACAACTGTCGGTGAATTCGATAACCTATCAACATAACTAAATACGCCTGTTTACAGATGCACGCCGATCTAAAAACACTGAATGCAATATCGCGAATATTCCTCAGGCCACGTTTTATGTGTAGTTGAGTAGCAACGTGATTGTAAGTTAAGCCTGTTCACTCAAGATCGGACTACCCCGGAAATTCCTATTTAACCTTGGGCAACTCGAGTGTTTTTATGACCACATGATGCGTGAATCACAAGGCAGTAACCAGCGACGCCTCACCCATCAATTTGCTGAATCATTGTACTAGATTGCAGCCTTTTTTTACCTAAACGATTGTTGCTTGCTGCTTGGTTGTCAGCTAACAAGCGCTTTCGACATTTACTGTGACCCATATGTACTCTGGGAGATATGATAGTAAACAGTTCCGATATTAGGTCAGTGCCTATCTGTAAGATAAATATTGAACATAATATAAACGGTAGTTTTCGATAGGGTGTCCCACAACCATTTCACATCATTTGCGAGTGGTCGGTATTATTTTGTGTTTGACTATGTCCTACTGTTATTTTTTCATGTCAACTTTCAGCGTAAAGAAGCGATGCAGTTAGTTCGCGATGCAATAGCAGCTGGTATATTCAATGATTTGGGATCTGGCAGCTTCGTTGACTTATGTGTAATCACGAAGGACGGTGCACAATACATTCGACCGTATGATGTCGCGAACAAAAAAGGACAGAGGTGATTGCTCTTAAAATTATGTTACCTGACGGACTTACTTACCTTTGAATGTGATTTCAATCATTTATTTTGTTTATTTTTGTACTTAAACTGTGATCCTGAAGTGTTGGTTTAATCTGTTGCTAGTCATGTATTTTCAGCCGAAGTAAGGCTCTATACCTTTTCCAGTTTAAGATGTCCCAGAGAGTTAGCTAGGTTTCAAAGCGGAACAACGTCGCACGGCTAACGTGCACATGGGTAGACTGAAAAATACAGGGATTGGTTGGTTGGTTGAGAGGACGCTGTCTCGCTAGGTGCAGAGAATAAAGAAAGTTAGCTCACCCGGGACATCTTAAACTGGGACACGTTTGTGAACATGTACCCACATCTCGATTCAGATTGCTTACACAACCTTTACTAAATATCCATGGATTTTCCAGTCCCTATTTGTTACCACCATCTGTGACTTCTGCTCTCAACACCTGTATCGAACTGGGCACGCAAATTCTCGAATGTCAGATAATTTTGCTGCCTATCTTATCGCGCGACGTACGCTTAGGTGTAGCCATAACAACTGTACTGAAAGGGTTGCGCTGCAAACCACAGTTGGATTGGTGACAGTGGATACTCATTCGAAACGACTTCGCACGTTCTCAAGTGGCACACGCTCACATCACTGGTTTTCCGGCGCAGACGCGGATTTCCTGTTTCGATCCGAACTGTTTGGGGGATATTGAAAAAATGTGATTCCGTTGCTGAAAGGGCAATTAAACGACAATGAACAAATGCACAATGTGAACAAGTACACCGAGACTGAGCAATGTACTGATCCCTCTGGTGTTGTCTATTGTGTATCAGAGCCTGTTTATCCCCCAGAATGTTGAACAGAAGAGTACGCATATTAATATTTCAGGAATAAACGAATCATAAATGACCACTCAAATACAGTCTGCTATCTTATTGACCGGCAAGGTTGATTCGGTACGTGGGTTGCAGTAGTTTCACTTTGTTGATTAGTGCTCTTAATCCTCCAGGACATCTTCGGGTCAGCTTTCTCGAATAATTCTGAAGATCACAGAATTGTGATTTTGCCTCGGACACCGGTGATGTCCGAGACATCGTAACATCCAGAGCAAGAAAGCATCGCAACGCCCACTAATGGTGTACAAATAAAACATGACTGAACGATCTTCACCAAGCTATCCTACCCAGCGTAAATATATTAGAACGAACACCCCGTCCTTTCCAGGTCTAATCCCTATTGAATACGTGATCACATTTGTTCAGCGATATTCTGAATATGGTACCTTTCTGGAGAAGGTCACGCCGATTGCGTCAGATCGTCCAAAAATTAGGTCAAATAATTATTAGTTTTATCCCACCTTCACCTAAGCGACTGGTTCGGAGAACGGTGCACTTTTCCTCTTTGGTTTGCACAATCTCGAACTCCTCAAGTTCCCCGACTGATCTGCCTCCGGTCGGCTTTGATGCCTGTGTGTAAATAAGTTAATAGTGTTATGCTTTTTATTGGTAATAACCAAACCGTAATTGCCCAAGAATGACTAACGAAAATAGTGGAATGGTCTGAAAGCCGTCAGTTGCTGTTAAACTCAAAAACACCTTTGAATGTGCTTTCAGTTTCATGTAGACTTGAAGGACGATCCTTTCATTCATTCGACTTCCACATCCATCAGGACAACCGTCATACAGATTTCGAAATCCGGTGTGTATCTCAGGTCGTTCTTGATAAAAGTATGATACGGATGTTGCATAAAATTTACCGTTGATCGTTTTCGCTCTTCTTGGCGACTCATAGACACCATAAGACGTCTGTCATCCCTTCACCACAGTGGCTGAACCCATGAACCAGTAGACGATTAACCTTTTGTTTTGTACTTTGGAACTGACAAGATAAATTCAAAACCTGTCATGGCGCTAATTGTGCTACATAGCCCGAGCGATTTCATTTCCCAAACAGGATTTTATCGTTCCCTTGTTATGCTTACTTGGTTTTCGCGCCATCTATGTTATGTGAGATATACTCTCCCTCATTTAACTTTGTGATTGATCACATTCTTTACAGTAGGTGTGATGCTTGTGATAAATCTGGTAACGTGCTCCCGTCTATTTTCTATAACGATCTACGCAGTATCCATCAAATGAGTATCTCACAGCAACCCTTGAAATCCGTACACATGCTTCCGTTCACGGAACGTCGGTCTCTTCCTATTTCGCGTGTTAACTTTGTAACGAATGGTCTGACAGAGCAAATAATCAACAGCCGGTCACACAACACTGTTCCTGCTACATTGTCAACCGTGTGGTTGTTGATTATGTCATACAAACATCGCCTGTGAGATGAATATCTACTTATCTGAAATCAACAAACCAAGTTGGCAGGAGTGCCAGCTACCCATGTATCTTCCATCTGGCACGAAATGCGCCGAAAGTACTCATCGTGTTTCGTCTTGTTTAATTCCCTTCGATTTTCATTGTTTTTTCCAAGAGCACTCTGTGAGTTCAATGTTATCAGCGTGCTTTTCTTAACAGTATCAAATGGAGCCACGTCGTACAATTGTTTATTTATTGGTTTCAGAGCCGCAAGATATAACGCGCCTGTTGGTTCCACTGCAATTCTGTCGAGAACCGTGCAGAAGGTAGAGTTTGACGTGGTCACCACCCGCGTCATCCGTGATATGCCAGACCCAAAAGAAGAGGCGATGGACATTGCATAGTTTTTGATCTGCAACATTGTTATTGCGAATAAATCCCGCAGTGAAAATTTTCAAAATCACTTACATTGTGTTAACTTATGGTTTTGTCGTGCGCACATTTTCCTCATAATCTCCGGCGGGCCGAATTCGATTTTAGGAATGTAATGAGTAACCTAAGGCAAACGTGTTTGGAACAACTTGTAAAACTATCCGATCCTGATTTAATCCCTCAATTGAAAGCCGACACAGTTTATTGTAAAGTTGTGCTTCATTCCCACCTTCCGAAACAACTCATGCTGACCTGAACCGCTTTCTCCAAACGATCCGTCTTACAAATCACTAGAGCCGTTTGCGGTCTTTACGCCAAAACTAGTCTTCTGTTGTGTAACATTGTATCGGATGCTGCCCAAATCAGAGCAGTCTACGCGATTCAAACCGTGGTCGTATGATCAGAAGTTGGTGTCATGAGTACTGAGCTCGACAGTGTCAATCGGCCAACGTGTTTGATCGTGTGTTCCAAATTGTGAAACAAAACGCCTTCACAGATCCAAGATAGCATATTATGCACTTCTGCGTCAGTTCGTCTTGGTGGGGTTAATACTGATCTAACGTCCTTGGTCTTTCTTAGCTTGTAATTCTATACGCGTTTTTGTCTGAGCTCTTCGTCTTCGATTACGTATCGTTTTAAGTCATCGAAATCATTTCGAATGAGAATTTTGTCACGTGCGATTTCCGTCACCAAATTTTTCTGACTTCTACGCTGCTTGCCTTTATTACGCCTCGAAGACTAAGTTTGAAGTGTCTTTTTTAACATGTTACCCCATTAGCTCCTTTTCGCTTCAATGATCTGATATCGCATGCTTGATATAAACCGGAAGATTTTCCTCCAGTTAACTAGCGGTAGGGTGTGCAGCTCTCAAAAAAAAACTCGTGTATCTCATTGTACACGAAGAACTCGGGTTATAGATGTGTTTGTTCATCCGTATATTCACTACCAAATGGCTCGCATCGCGCCGTACCCACTGTCGGCTAACTCGCTTGTACACAAGTGAAGTCGGTTAGTGGTGACGAAGTCTACTGTTGCGTATGTAAACGCCAGCACGCACCAAATATTTCACTATCTCACGTTAACAAGCTTTAGGCGCACACACATTTGATCGAAACGAAAACGGCAACAGATACACTAGGATAATACATAATGTTATTATTGTGCATATCACAGAAAATTGAGTGGTCGCGCATATAACAAACTACGCTTGTATTCAGAGCACGTCAACGTGATATCAATGTGCATGTCCTATGGATAGCAGCAATGGTATAACGGAACCAAAGCACAGCAGTGACAGATCCATTAAACCCAATCTAGCAGATTCTGAATCTGAAGTTAAAGGTTTGTTGGGACCGGCGCTGTCCGTCGTTCCCGTCGGATTGGTGAAAATGATGATGGGATCGGTGGAGCCCAGAGTGTACAGTGTATAATCGCCGGTTTCGGACTGAGTTGGGTCCGCAGATGCATGCAAGCCCTCGGGTGTACATACCGAGTGGGTCTGGATCAGTTCGGGCAGAATGTGCGAGGCAGCGACGTACAAAAAGGTTCCACCGGACAAAAGCAGAGCGAAGCCGGTCTTTGCTATCGAGCTACCTGTCGCCTGGTACGAGGGGAAAGGAGAGATAAACGAGACTGGTCGAAATATATTTGATACACAGCGAAATCACAACTGATGCAAACCGAAAAACGTTTGTGCAGTGACTTGGCATGGTTTAGTGAAATACACTAATTGCTGTCAGTGGCTGAAGTAAGTTCATGCTCCATAAGAACATCGAACTGTCCAAGAGCTTATGCTGTTACATCAATAAAAATGCGTTGTAGTAAGATAGCATGCTGTATGCCACAGAACTGATGTGAACATTTAAGCTGGCTGGTTTCCACCGACAAATTATCGGTCCGTGACAGCTTACCGCAGTAAGCTTACCAAGCAGATTTTCTATAACTGACAACACTAGAGGGTATAGCATTCGTTGGAGTGAAACTTGCGGCTTCAAGTAACCGCGAATCTTAGTAGCAAATGATGCATTCATTGAGAGGTCGTTGTCATTGCATCATCCCCATTAGTTTGCTAATTGACGAATGTGTTGGAAGAGTGCAAACTGATATTCTTCCATTTCACCAAGTGCACCACAATGATCGCATATCAGAAGGAAAGCAAAACAGACCCTCGGCCCAAAAAGGGTCGTCGTAACCAAACTTACCTATCGATTTGTTGGAACAAATGGAAGTACACAAGTTTACTGTTTTACTGCTTCTACACATGCAATATTTGATGTCCAGTTGGTCGACTCCAGATGACAGCTGGGAAGTCCAACCTGAGCACATCTTGCCACCTCGTCAGATGTTCTTAGCGCACGTTACATGCACACCGTGTCCACTTATGATGGGCATCATCGAAAAACCTGGGGTGGTTGCTGTGCAGGAGCATA
Organism: Paragonimus heterotremus; assembly: GCA_013368495.1. Classification (NCBI taxonomy): domain Eukaryota; kingdom Metazoa; phylum Platyhelminthes; class Trematoda; order Plagiorchiida; family Troglotrematidae; genus Paragonimus; species Paragonimus heterotremus. The sequence continues at coordinate 21,026 of LUCH01017368.1, forward strand.
CTGTGTGAAGAGGTATGCGAATTGACACCGTCTATAGTGGCTGAATTGGACGTCTCATATCCAAGAAAGGTAGCTCCTGTGATTAGTTGATTCGTCACCCACTACGCGGGCGCTCATTTACAGGCACCGATGGAAACTTGGTGGTGGCGCACGTGTATGTGTATAGGGGCTATGTGATGGACCTGTTTAGGGCATTCGGTTGGGAACAGAGAGGCTAATATGGCTGATTGCCATTTATTTTGAATGCGTCAGGAGCACAGGTGAAGCTGTTTGGAGACACTACCACCAAGCATCTGAGGTCGCACGGTCAACATCAGCATATCTTGTTGACATCACTGCCTGGCTTCGTTACTTATCAAATAGTTCATAGGTTGGTCAAACAACGAAGATGTTCACACCAGTGAACCCCTTCAGTCGTTACATCTTAATGCTTTCAGACAGGGGTCAGGCGGGTCACGAGGACGAACACGACCACCTGTTCCTAAATTATGGATGGCTGTTTACCCCTTGCCAAATACTCGACTAGACACTTGGGAGCTCAGTCCAGTGTAGTGAGGGTATTCAAGTATGGGGTGGATCAGCATTCTTCAGGCACGGCACGGTAAATTGCGTTTTTCCATTATTGTAAGTATACAGTGTAGTCTCATCGGTAAAATCCCGTCTCCTAACTTTCCCACTGCCTAATCGTTAGTAACGTCAGATGCATGAAACTGAATGTATATATCAGTGACCAACGTTTCGCGGGCGCAAAGTGAGACTACTGTAACCGTACTGTAGCTTTACAAACGCGATCCCTAAATTCAAATGGGACGCTTTGACTGAAAAGAAGGTTATAGGTTGTATAACACTGCTTTAGTCTTGGGAATACAGATTCTGATTTTATTCCCGTGCTTCATAAACTGATCAACAGCCTTCCGAACCGCATTTTATGGTCTATATGTGTGATATTGGGAACATGTCGTAGCATCTAATGACAGTTACAACAATTTTAATCACACGTAAAACGGCTCTGTCAAAAAGAAATAGTTTAGTTATTTCCGTTTTCGGAATACCCTTTGGGGAAGAGCGACGCCATGGACGTCAGCAGTATCTTAAAAATAAAATTTCCTAACGGCATTGTTGGGGCGCAGTACTGCACTATCAATAGACATGATCCAGCGGATACCACATTTTGATAAGCGGAAAACCCCATGCTTATGCTGTTCCCAGCAAACATTAGTAGACATGCAGTTAAATCCGATCAATCATAAATCGTGTAATGAATCTTTTATCTACACTATCCGAAAAGCTTCCCGTTGATACGCGTTGTTCAACCGTACTTCCTACAGCTGAGGTTTGCGGCAGGGTCGATAAAATACTTTTCGAAGGCACCGTGAACGTTCTCTAGCTGGTCACCGAATTCTTCCGGCTACTACCACTACTATGGAATACGCATTGATCGTCACAAACAGTGCATAATGTGGTGCCAGTTGTGATAAATATGGAGGACAGTTCTCGTAAGAATATCCACCTAACGGATCGTGTGCCCAGATGTTTTACACTGACCTTCAGAGATGCTCCATCTTCGCCTTAAACACATTCAAAATAAACGGCAGTCAGTTCTATTCGATTTCCCACGCTTAATTCCTCTCCAATTTGATCGACACCGCCATTGATTGAACAGTATTTTCTCTATCACAGTCGTGAGAAGGATTTCAGTCAATAAGCAAGGCTGGTTGGACTTCGGTGAGACAGATACTTCTAAAAACATGACTAATATTTAGATTGCAATAGTTGGCACAAACACTTGTGGACCGATTGGGGCTTGAACAATACTACGATGCTTCCAATGAACCCCACATGCATCTATCCTCGTAGTGACCTAGAAATCAGCTTCTTTTGTATTGGGCAAGCTGTTTCGGGTGAGATAAATTCTGTATATATACATTTACTTCCCGGAATCCCTCACTCGAATGAAGCATATTAAGCAGAAACCGCGACATAAAACCTCAGTCACTAATGCAAACCAGGTAGAAGTACACATGACGGGTGAGTGGAAATTGTCACTGGGTTGTAGACAGGAATTCCGGTTCATAAACACGAGCGCGCACGTGGCATGAGAGGGCGCGTATTGGACAGTGAAGATCGTGCTTTGGTGAGCGATTTCTTGCTACCCCTGGAAAATTCATTTGTGAGAAAAAAACGCTCAGAAACTGGGTGTTACTTATTTCCCTGCAATCGGATATCGTTCTTCATAACTGTCCGTGCGTCATGGAACGAATGATTTTCAACTGCACGTTAAAAGTGGAATATAGCTCCGTGTCACTGCAAATCGTCTCCCAGCATCATACGTATGTACTTGTTCGGAGAACATCACGGAAGAACAATAAGCAAGGAAGCTGTTAAGTTGTGGTAAAACGAGACACTGACAAAGTGAGTACCCTACCCAGCGGTTCGGGATGTCCAAGATAAAGAGATCCGTGATCGTTCTTGTTGAGCAAGCCCACTAGTGATGGAAGCTATTAAGAGGAGGGTCATATTACAAGTGTTGGGGTTGACATGAAGTTAGAACAGTGTTTGGTCGGCACCGCAGCCGTTATTTCGTTGACTGCTTGCAGCAAACTGTCAACCGGTACAGCCGGAGGTTATAACATGCTGGCCGATGGTGTGAAAGAATGCGAGATATGTGTTCACAGACACACCATGAAGCACCGTTTTATTGTCTCCAGAAAATAGACAGATGATCTTTGGACCCGACTTCCTTGATGCAATATATGCTGTGATTAACCTGAAGCTGAAGAAGCTTGTGACCACGTACGGTTCCCTGACACTCATAGGACAGCAACAGAATGGTGTCACCTATACACCCACATCTAAGACCAAAATTTGCACAGTCCCCTTGTTCCAGTCCACGGATGAGAAATACGCCGAATTATTCACGAATAGCGATTATCCATACGGCTTATGTAATTGGATTGTATATAAAATGCCAATAACTAGAGCATTCCAATAACACGGACCACTCAAAAGGCTAGTCTATCTTGAGAATGAAGTGTCGGATAAGAGCGCTATCGAAGAAGCCAACGGCCCGTACAACTCGACACCACCTTCGTGTGGATTTTAGAGGGCTGAATGAGGTTTCACAGAACATAGTTGTACCAATACCGCACACTGCCGATATTTTCGACAAGTTGCAACAGGCGAAGTTGTTCCCAGTTGTTCCGGATACCAGCAGGTGGCAGTCAAACATGTGAAAACCTTATTCATGGTGGGTGGAAAAGAGTATCAATTCAAGTGCATGTCGTTCGATTTATCCGGGACGCCGTCCAAAGTTGGATGCTTGATGGTCCAATTGGTAAAGCAGCTGGATAAAGTGGTGGTACACTGTGTACAGTGGTACACAGTAAACAGAATCCGGACAAGGAGGACACCTAGAATTCAAAACTCTAGACTCAAGAGCAATGCTGATAAATCGAAACTCAGAGGGTCATTGATGGTCCTATTGGGATACAAGTTTGGTCGAATTGAAATCAAACCATTGTTAAAGAAAATAATGATAAATAGATGAGCTGTGGTCCCGAATTCCGGACACACGCCGAGATATTTTTTAGTGTGTGCGGGGTACTATAGTCAGTTAGTGAACATTTTTATTCCATATCACCGGCGTACGAACTCCATCAAAAGGATGGGAAATAGAAACTGAGCCCACATGAGTGTAAAAATAAGTGAACAAGCAACAACTAGTACTAAAACTCCCAACTAAAAGAGGAACGTCTATCCTAGCGACACCTGGCAGGGACCACGGTAATACTCAGGCAAAGGGAAAAGATAATCGAATATGTCAGCAGAGCTGAGGTATTCAGTCATTGAGAAAGAATGTTCGGTAACCGTCTGGGCGATACACAAATGGAGACCGTACATGTTAAGTCAGCAGTCTAATTTCGATAAGGACTACAAAATTCTGGAGTGGATTAGGAGTACGAATAAACTGAGCGGCATTGCGTCCACAGGAATATTATTTTACGACCAACTGCGTGTTTGGGTTTAGTACTCGTGTACTTGACACTCTTTCTCGGCTTCGCAGAATAACCTTTGGAGTTAACGGATTGGTAATGAAGTAAGACCTAGGGCGTTCATAGCGCAAATACAACGTCTTCTGGAGAGTGACTAACGCTGTGCAAGGAGGCATGGGGATCTTAATAAACACAAACGAAGAAAAGCTGAAAGTAAATGCTTCCCAGTACAAAAGAGTTGGTTTCACCAGTGTGTGGTGACGCTGACAGCTTCCCATGTGGTGATCATCCCGAAACAATTGAGGAAGCTGGTAGCAAACTACAATAAAATGACATACACTGGACGTAAGATAACGGACGACCTGATGAAACAGAGCCTACTGACAAAAAATAAAACACGATATGATGGCTTACGTACTTATTTACCAACAGTATCAGTTAATACAAAACAACAGCGAAGTAGCCCAATAGCCTCTATATCCCGTATGTTTCCGAAACCAAGGAACTCACGTCCGTGCATCTTATGGACCAATTTTCACTGAACGCTAGCTGTAAACAGCATATTCCGGTCATGACAACATTTTATGCGTTGAACTGAGGCGACTGGCGCTCCAGATCAGATGTGGTGGTAAAACATCACGACAAGCTATGGCATACCAAGGAGATTTTGAAGTCTCAGAGACCACGCTATGAAAATGGAGAACTTCAAACAAGAACTTTGGCGTTCAAAACTCCGACCAAATAAGGATATGCAGCGAAGCTCGACTGAACGTACACGGTGTCGATAACCAGTTATATCGTTAGCTAACAAGTTATACATAGTAGTTTAGATTCCTGCTTCGCGGATCAATGCGCTCGCAGTGCGTTGTTGACAAGTGACCAAAACAGAAATAAATGGTGTGCAGAAATTCCCTGATAGAACTGATTCCATTTCGGCAGTAGGTACCGATCACGAAATATCGTGACTCCTCTACAGGATTGAATGAGATCAAGCTTCACTATTATTATTCAACGACAAAAATATTCTAGCCAGAACGCGCAGATGCCCATGAGTTCATCATCAGCATCACAGACGGTAATCCATCAGTGGTTCACACTGATGCACGACTGCCACACAACCACGGAGGAAAAAAGCAGACGCTGTATAAGATGGGAAAAGAGAAGGGGACGGGGGGGACCTAATTATTAAAAGCATACTTACGTCTATATTCAAATATTCAACACCAAGGTGACTACACCTTGCAAACACAACCGAGCTTTGAGTGGAGGTAAGGATTCTACTGCTCCGTGTCATTAAGTGCACTCAGACAAACAACATTCACGCCACTGAGCTCGATTAGTCGCTACCCAATGTCTCCAGTCACCGATTCTCCGAACCCGGTAGACGAACCCGATCTACAATGACTAAACCCTACGTGAACGATTTCATTTGTCTACACCAAGTCATCGCCTGTTCACCTTGCGCCAGTCGGCCACAGTGTCATCGAAGAGTGCTCAGTGTCGTAAACGACTAGCTGGCATCCTCAGTACATGACCTAGCCATCTAAGACTGTGCAACTGTAGTGACTGAACAAAAAGAACTCGTTTGACAATCAGTGCCAAACACCCGCTTCCTAACCTCCTCAGTGCTTACACACTGGTGCCACCCGACACGAGCGATTCAACGCAGACACGGTGCTCAAATACCTGAAGACGATTCACGTCCTCTACCTTGAGCTGCCAGGTTTCCCTGCCCATGGATTCACAGCAAACCGAACCGGTTACAACGCTGGAAAACAGTTGAACTTACATCTTTTTGCAATGGTATCCGACAGTGACGTACATTATACTAGGCGAGAGAATTTGGTCCAACTGCAGAATGTCTCATGAGTAACGTGGAAAAATTAAAAGCTCTCAAAAGGATACAGCGTACGTAGCCTACGACGAAGACTTTGGATGAGGAAAACACAATTCGCTCAGGTGATAAGTGGCCATAATGAACCGTAAATTCACTTTTATTGGTTAATATGAGCCGAGTGCGGATTTGTTTATGGTTCCAGTACAAGCTTGATGCTAGCCAGCTCCGAGAGGAATAAAACATCGAGTTAAGGGACCTCAACTCGCGTTTTCCATCAAACAGTCCGATCTACACAGCAGCAGAGTTCACTATACATTCAGTATCATTCACAAGTACGCTAGAGCATGTGCCGTTCGAGAAGGGTCCAGTCATTCAGAATGTGAACAGCAAACTTAGTGGAAGGCGGTATTTCATCAGATTAGTTCGAGATATTCATCAAACCGTTCAATTTAAACAAGTAGGTTATGGAAATACATAGGCTGTTACAGTGCGTCAAGAACCACTCTGTTCGTGACGGACAATGTACATTTACTGGTCACTGGGCTGAAAAAATTCGTTCCCACTATTTGCATTCCCTATTATTTCTTACCAACTTGACATTTGATCCCAATACCTTACCCACTGTTTTGTTTTATTAAACTAATTTGTCAATAATCGTTTGCGGCGCGAGAAACCATTCTTGACATGGTCTACCCGCGTGACGGTTCCCTTTTGAGTTTGCTGGTTCCGTTGGAAAGGCGTTGATTATGTTGGGCGAGACTGTCGTCGTGAACGACCGGGGTTTGCCGATTGTAATTATTGACGCATTTTCATTAATAGTACCACAAAAATATTTGGATCCAATCTCGTTTTCAATTTGGTTATCCGTTTTCGGGCTACGCGTAACTCAACGATCAGACGTGGATTGTTACAGACATCACATTAAGGTTTGTTACAAAAACTCTGGAACCGGAAATGGCACCACACACTTGAGCACCTGAATGGTTTTTACCTCTACTGATCCTAGTGGTACTACTGTCAACTGAATACGCAAAATGAAGGCATACGTGGTATCGATCCTTCGTCACCAATACCTGACAGGAGCAAAATCACTGCGAACTGAACCGTATAGACTTAGAACGGCACTCCACACAACCGTTGCTGCGTGCGAAGTATAGCTACGAAGTACATGGTCCAGCCTTTGGAAAAGTGTAACTACTTTGCCACTGTGTGCTTTTTGCGTTCACTTAAATGCCTGCAATAGAACAAGGTGCGTGCTAGACTGAAGATAGCATGGATGGGCTGAGATTGTGATGAGAATATAAAAGCATTGATATCCTAAACTAATTCAGTTGGAATGAGCTGGTATAATAAGCTTTTTTGGAGTAGACAAAAATGAGTATTTATGGGACGTCCTCAAAAATAAATTAAACACCACAAAGAACAACTTTTTCACAATTGTACAAGTAGACTGTCGGTAAACAGGGCGCATGTATGTACACTCATTTTGTTACGGGACAAGTGACCATATTCAGAGAATGTTTTCAATTATCATCACCGGGCCGTATGAGATGAAAGAGCTACAAGACAAGCCACCGAACGTATTTGTTAAAACTTCATGAAATGGGTTGATAGTGATTCAAAATTGTTCACTTCTAACGTGACTGGCTCTCGCCTAATAGAAACCAGTCACTAAGTGAAGTAGGTAACTCCACGAATTGTCTAGAACGTGATGATGATGAGCAAGCGTGGTAGAGGCCTTGACTAAAATATGTCAACTGATGGACAACGGAAAACATCCCTTCGTGCTGGGGTAACTCAATAATGGTTCTCACAGCAAGGAAAGGAGATCGTCGATTTTGCGAAAACCACAAGGGAATCAACTTAGGCCCAGTTATTACCAGTGTTCTAGTATCCACCATACTTCGTCGAGACACTAGAGCTTGAGACGCAGACATTAGGGAAGAACAGGTAGGGTTTCATCAAGGAAGAGGACATATCGAGTAAATTTTCACTTACCGTCAAATTGTGGGACGGCTACATACATACGGCCGGCCAACAATCACCGTTTTTCTCTACTATAATGATGTTCTCGATTCCATTGATCAATCTATAATTTTATGGTCGACTAAATGAGGGGGTGCACCGAACATACTGTCCGGGCGTTGTTACGTTTCAGCACCAGCAGCGGTGCACGTCAAGAATGTTCGCATTCAACAGCTAAGTATAATTTTGTCAAAGACAAAATAATAGATGACTGTCTGTGGCACTCACAAGATGTTGTCGTGGACCTCTTAGCTGGTAGAAGACTGACAGATTTTAATTATGCCGATGACAAGGTGTTATTGTTCGACAAATTTTAATCAGTACAAACAGTGTTAGACGCCATCTTACGCTCCGCTGGATACTTCCAAATTCGACTGGCAGCCTCAAACTGCAGGATGCGTCTGAAAGACTGTTGTGATTGTACAGATTTAAAGCTGGACAATAAAGTTATGGGAGTTTTTGACTGGTTTGTGTACTTAGGACGTTGTAGTACCAGAGGCGAGGCATGGAGAATGAAACAGAAGCTTGTATCTCTAAGGGCAAGCTGGTATTCGTTAATTTAGGATGTCCCTGTCTAGAGAAAGACATTTCCCAGGAGCTTAAGAGACACACATATAAGAGGACAGTGAGGGCTGTACCACTTGAATGCTATGAAATTTGGCCGCTCAGAGTAAAAGACGTAAACCATCTTCAGCTATTTGAATACCGAGGTCTGCGTCTGATCGATCGAATCAAGTGACACCTAGGGGTAACCGACGAAAAGGATGAGAAGCGGGTATTCGGTAGTGTTTGCCAAAGGAGTTATTTTGTTCAATCACAGACTCAGATGGTTAAGTCATGTACTTAGGAAGCCAGCTAATCATCAACTAAATCAGCATTCTTTGCTGATGTAGCGGCCGACGGGAGTAAGATGCGAGGTGGGTTTATAATCTGGCGTAAATAAATAGTCATTTATCAAGAGGGCTGGTCAATGTAGGTCAGGTTCGTCCATCGGGCTGAGGCCCCCGTGACTCACAGAGTCGGTGCCTGGAGACGTTGGGTGAGATGGCGACTAACCGAGCTCAGTGGCGCGAATGTTGTCGTTGATGGGCCGAGTTACCTCTGAAGTGAGTGCATTTGATGACGCGGGGCAGTGAAAGCCGTAAGGAAGCTGTCTTGCTGATGACGCCTTATTTTCACTTACAGCTCGGTTGTTTGTTTGCAAGGTGTAGACATCTTGATATTGAATGTGCGAAGACAGATAGCTATTGTAGTAGTTAGGTCCTTTTCCATACCCTCATGTTTTTTCTTCTTAGCCTGGATTTGCTTTTTCCATGGTTGTATGCCAGATAAGCATCTGGGAGAACCATTGATGCATTGCAGTCTATGATGACAATAACATCGATGATCATCACAAGGTTCGCCGAGCCTGTTTCCGATCTGGCGCAAAATACTACCGGACTTCGCAAGTTGCGCTTGTGTTAGTAAAAATGGTTCGTACAGAACGTGTACCTCCGTCGCCAATTAGTCTCACACCATTTGAAGCTTCTACAAACACGAACCATTCGACAGTAAGTGGCACGTTTCTTATAAGGCAAGTATGCCATTACAGGTATCTATCAACAAATTCGCATTCCTTACACCTGTCTACCACATGACGTATGGCATTGACTGATCCATGGATAGTGCAATTCTTCATACACACTATATACCGAGAAGTGACCGGAAAAAACTGCCTACATGAATACATTCTTCCACAATAAGGGACAGACGATGGAGTGCTCCTAAAAATGATAGCGTATGTGAGTACCGCTGATAACAACGCTGGCAGTCAATAACAAGTAGAAGCGAGTTCCCTCCGGTGATATCGACTGCTTCTGCATGTGTCCAGTTTTCGCCAAACAGACTGTCCACTTAGACCAAACAGGTTTTTAGGTGGATCACATCAAATGTGTAGAGGATGATTCAAACAAGAAAAATGCAACCTACCATGGATGTGGAGGGCCAAACGAGGTAACAGTAAGTCATCAGCGCAGCCAACGGCGAAGCAGCAGCGAATATCAACAAATGGACACGAATTCGATCACGAGGGAATCCCTCGTGTATCAAATAACAACACAGGCCAAAAGCGGCTGGAACCTAAATGAGGAAGAAACAGAATGTAAGGATATATTATTAGATCGCCCAATAGGGGACAGCAGCAACAAGATACCAGATAGACCTAACAGTGATTCATTTGACGGTGGGCTCCAGCGTCGGCGACCTTCACAGATCAGGATCACAAATGGACAACCTGATAGAATATCTTGATTATATGGAACTTAGTATAGGATATGATAACAAACCGTCTGTGAAAAATTGGCCCCAAATCAGTAGACTATACGAGTAATGCGGCGACCAAACTGTAATCAACTGTTTAACAGATTTTGAATTCTGCCTGCACTGAGGTCGTTTGTCGTACTAGAAGCGATAAATCACTGAAGCTTAACTAGGTCAGATAAAGAACAAGAGGACAAATAAACGTTCAGCAATAAAAAACCTACTCAAATCCGAAAAAATTTACAGGGATGTGCCTGCACTTTACGAATAAACCGAAGTTCAACAGGAAATAAAACGGCAGTTGCAACACAGCTTCCATTGCACTGTTTCATTGATTATCACCACCACGCACACAACTCACTGACACAACGTCAACATTCAGGCTACTGCCACCCCTGAAGTTTCTATGCACATGGTATGTGGGTTGTGAGATCCCAAACTGTGAGGTAGACGAAATCCTCATTAGTTAACCTACTGTCGAGTGTTTTCCTCTTTCGATCATAATGTAACGAAAAAACGTCCAATAAAACAGTCTTTATTGTCCAACTCGCTAGTTACCATGCTACGCGCGCTCGCGTTTATGATTCAGAATTCCAGTCCACAACACTCCCAGGTTTCCGCTCACACGTCGTGTGCATTTCTGCTTGGTTTGTGTGTGATCGGTGCCTTCTATCAGGTAGTTTTCCGCCTGTCATTCTTCGTCGTTGGTTCGATTTCGTTGAGCGATGGCTCGTGCGGTTGCTCGAGTTGTCCGCCACTGTGGGCATTGACCGTATCGAGATATTCCTGTGAGTGTTGGAATAATCGCGCTTCCGATCTAGTCGTCCCTACTATTTTGCCTACCATGTCTCGCCCGTTGGTCCAATCCAATCGAGTGATGACTCATCCAGTCGCCCACGCCGTCCTCGATCCGCTCGCTGTGGGCTTTTGAACGTACCTCCCCGCGTTGAGGTATTCCGCCCAGTGTTAGAATACTCACACCTCCGGCCTGATAATCCACCACAATAAGACGTCATTTGTCCATCTGCGCAGAGCACTCAGCAAATTCACAAACCTTGTAAGGCTCTTCAACACATAAACAACAACACAGTGCAACCATCCTGACGGATTATTATCAAATGTGACAATTTCGAGTAATGAAACCCGAACAGTGATAGAATAGAACAGAGGTTTTGTTAACAAGATGGATCAGCTATGGAACAATCAGTGATCGCTTAGTGGGATGCCTGATCCCAGCTGGTGATCACAACGTGACAGCAATGGTTACACTGGATTACTTGGCAGCCTAGAGGTGAACGGAACAAACTGGAGGTTAGAGCAAACTTCAAGACATCTTAAGACCAGTGTAATGTCTACCACAAGCTCCAAGCTACATTACTCGCATTCGTATGTCAGAGTTGCACAATGTGTGAAACGAGAAGTCGTGTGTGTGTGGAAGAGGAGAGGGCTGATGCCATGCGGTTCGCTAATCATCAAAACATTGATGCGATCAGCGACTGGGAGACAGATACCAAACTCCTGAGTACCATCTACCGGGCAACCTATTCAGTATAAGGTGTACCGGGCACCCGCTTCCCGCAACTTACCTTGGTCTACAAGCCTAGTCTCACTAATGACTGCTACATCAACTCCATAAAGGCTCGGTGCCATACCGACCAGTGCGGTTCCTCGTTCCGGCCGTCCCATAGAGCCACATCGATCCAGCAGCGAGCGCGCATTCCATGTCCCAATAGAAAACGTCTCCGGAAGTGCCTAAGGTTGGTCGTTGTGTTACTGAGACTCCACTGAACATTGTCTGATCTAGGGTTCGTACTAGCGGGGTCACCGAGGGAGAGTTTGGTAGCAGCCTATTTTCGCCTATCCATCTTGCTGCAAACAGCAGATAGGGCGACCCGGTTTACTGGCAAGACGGCTGATTGTTAGGGCACCCACTCTGTTACCGCCCCAGTGCGCCTCCGTCGTGAGAAAGAAGAAAAAGACCACTTGATTCAGTACTAACTAGCGAAACTGATTAATTCGGTTGAGACTTTATACCGCTATGCACATGTGCGACCCTAACTCTTTCTCATGATGTGGTGGGAATGTGTGGACATTATGTGCCCTATAAATAATTTGAAATTGTCGTCTTGATTGCACACGTTTTGGAGCGGGACAAAGCCCTATATTTCGAACGTGTCTCTTGGCTTGCCTTGGGAGCGAATACAGGACAGTCGCAGTACATTTCCGGACCGAGATTTTCGCGTTAACCATTACCAGGGTGTAGAATCCGAATTCTGTCAAGCGCATTACGATAGCAAGGACGAACCAGCGTATCGTTTAGAGGGGTTTACAACACCGATGTAGTATTGTCTTACTTCGTATAATCATGGTTTTTATGGGCTTTGGCTACTTCCAGAACACCCAGACCTAGACAGGAGAGCGATTAAGGTTCTCAACCAAAGCCTTCGGCTCAAAAGCCTGTACCGCAAGGCAGCATGTGACACGTACAATTGCAACAACATCGGCCACGAGCAACGACCAAATTGCACTAGCTACGCACTGGCTTAAACACCATACACCTAAAGATTTCAAAGATCCGATGGCACACGCTTCAACATCAACCCCCTAGAACAGGCTCGACAGTCACACCCCAAGAAATCCGGCACACAAACAGGAAAAGTAATATTCCACAGACAAGCCTATCACACATACACACAAGAATACACCAGACAATAACAAACATTAAACCGAACCAAAACACAACACCCTAGCACCATCCACAACGAACGCGTCTGCCTTTTGTCTGGCTGCTCTCTTTTGGCCAATCTGACATAGCTGAACCTGCAAGGACCGAAGTCTTAGTCAGCACAGCCCGCCGAGGCAGAACAACACACAAGCCTGACCACCACGCCAAGGTAGCAGAAAAGGTCAGAACTCGGTCGAAGTAAGTGTTCCACATTTACCAGTGTTCATGGTCCAACTATGTGTCACACTGAACAGCAACCGCGCGGCCGCGAGGAGTCGCGCGCGGTAAGCAAAGGAATAATCGGTGCCATAGGTTGTGGTGGCATGACTATATGGTGTCGCGATGTGTGCGACCGCGAATGTGCTCGCCGCTTGGGATGAACAGGTCATCAACGTACTCATTGTACACTGTCAGCCAAGAGATAACGAGTGTCTTAGGGTCAAGTAGGTTGTATCAGTTATATCCTTTTTTTCTTGTTCACATCAATGAACGATTATTGGCGTTTGGAACTCACTCGCTCCCATTTTCAGAAACCTGGATGTCTGTGGCCTTCTACCTTTTCTATTCCTTAGCACTGTTGGTGTACTGAATGATGAATGTTTTGTCTGTTTTCTTCCAGTCTAACCTTGCATTTTGAGTTCAGTTCATATCCTCTCTAGAATGCACTAACATGTACACCTATACTGGAATGCCCCTTGAGTCATATTTTCAATATTTTTCTTCCTAGTGTATATCTTACGATTGCAGTATCTCTTCGTTCATTTCTCGAGAGATAGGAGTTTCAATATCAAGCTAGCATACGAATTGGCTAACCAGCATTGGCCGGCTGGATACAAAGACCTCACTCCTTCAGGTTTACACAGGATACATAGTGTGTGATTGAAACCGCAAGTGGTGCAGCACAAGCCACTTGCAATGATGGTCAAGCGCATCCTTTGGCTTCGGTCACTGGAACAGGGTAATCCGAATCGGGTGCCGCCAACCGTGTGGGACAGGAAGAATAACTTGGTTCGTTGAATTAGACGATGTCACTATTCAACTGAAGTGTGTGTGAAGTAAAATCAAGCGGTGACGCGGGAGAGTGAAAGCTGGAGTATGACTGAGTGAATAACCTTCAGATGTCACCCCATGCCAGTTGTTCATGATTCACCTGTTAGTGTGGACACTTTAATGTCAAGCGTTTGAAGGTGTGCAATGATTTCATGAACTAACTAGGATCTACCATTATCTTATACCTCTAATCTACATCGACGTAAAGCAGTAGAGTATCAGTGATAGGCGTTGCTGTACTGTTTTAACAGCGTAAGCCATGATACAGTCAAGAGAAGTGATACAAAACTTACCGTAGGATGTGCATCATCACCATCATCATGACAGACAACAATACATCAGTGCTTAACTGCCACACAACCATGAAGAAGAATAAACAAACCCTGTTTGGAAAGAGAGTAGCAAAAAGGAAGAGGAGAGGGGGCTTAGTCACTAAAAATAGCTACGTCTATATTTAAACATACAACATCAAGGCGCCCACATCTTGTAAACAAACAACCGAGCTGTAAGTGAAAATAAGGCGTCATCAGCAAGACAGCTTCCTTACGGCTTTCACTGCCCGCCGTCATTAAGTGCACCCACCTCACAGACAACTCGGACAAACAACGACAACAGTCACGCCACTGAACTCGGTTAGCCACCATCTCACCTAACGTCTCAAGCCACCGACTCTACGAGTCGCGAGGGCCCCAGCCCAGGAGACGAACCCGATCTACAATGACCAACCCCTACGTGAACGATTTCATTTGTCTACGACAGGTCACCGCCTGTGCACCTCGCACCTTACGCCAGTCGACCGCAGCATCGGCAAACAGTGCTCGGTGTGGCAAACGATGAACTGGCATCCTTAGTACATGAGTTAACCATCTAAATCTGTGCAAATGTAGTGACTGAACAGAAAGAACTCGTTTGACAATCAATGCCAAACACCCGCTTCCTAACCTCCTCCTTGCTTACTCGTTGGTGCCACCCGATACGAGCGATTGAACGCAGATATCGGTGGTCACATACCTGAAGACGATTCACGTCCTCTACCCTGAGCGGTCAGGTTTCGCTGCCGCAAAATAATACAGCCCTCAATATTGTCTGATATAGGCGACCCTTAAGTTTCAGTGCCTCAGATTAGTAAACACCGCCACAGCCTTAGAAATACGCGCCTCTATTTCATTCCCTACACCTCGATCACCGCCGCCGCCGCTGATGCAGCACCTTCCCAGGTATACAAACCGCTCAACGACCTCTACGGCTTCATTATCTAACATTAAACCTACATAATCACAGCAATCTTGTAGAATCATTTTGCATTTTGAGGCTACAAAACGCAATCCGAAGTACTTGGCAAAACGCGAAATTGCGTTTAGCAATGTTTCCGCCGCCTGAAAGTTGTCGAACAGCAACACCTTGTCTTTTGCATAATCCAGATCAATCAGCCTTCCACCAGGAAGGAGGTCTACACCGGCATCATTCGAGTGCCGCAGACAGTCCTCCATTATTTCATCCATGACGAGATCGAACAAAAAATGGTGAAAGGGGACAGCCTTGACGTACGCCGCCCATGTTGCTGAAACTATCAGATAATCCACCGTAAATCCAAACCTGAGCCGAATTATGGGAATAAAGCGCCGACAATATGTTCACATACTTAGTCGGTACACCCCTGTGTTTGTGTGATTCTAAAAGTGTAGATCAACCCACCGAATCGAACGCACCTTTATAGTCGAGGAAAAAGGCGATTGTTGGCTGACGGTACACATGACGTTGCTCCAAAATTTGACGAAAGGTAAAAATATGACTTATACATCCCCGGCCAGGACGAAAACCTGCCTTTTCTCTGATGTTTAACATCCGAACTGCAGTGAGTCGACGAAGTATAGTGGATGCCAGAACCCTCGAGATGACTGGGGTCAAGCTACTTCCCCTATGGTTTTCGTAAGAGCTCTTGAAACATTTTTTGAATATGGGAACTATTATCGCGTGACCCCAACACGGAGGAATGGTCTCCGTCGTCCACACAAGTTGAAACAGTTGAGTTAAGGCTTCAACTAATACCTCTACACCTTCTTTAAAACGTACTAGTACTAGATCATCTGGACCAGCAGCCCTATTACGATTGAAAGCCGAGGTGCTATTGCGAACCTCAGTCTCAGCGGGTGGTTCCAAATCTACCGACCAGGGCGTTACATCACAAGTTTGTGGCGGCAACACAATGGAAGCAGGAAGTCAGCTAAATTGACCCTCAAAATGTTCCGCCCAACGTTCTAACCATCTGAACTTATTAAAGGCTAGTGTGCCATCTGCCTCACTGATAGCTTCATTGACAGAGGGGCGGCTGAGACCAGTGGCACGGATCAGCTTGAAGAGTTTGCCGGTGTTCCCTGAGGCAAAAGCGATTTCCATTTCCTTAACTTTTTCCACTAACCAAGCCTCATGATCAGCCTTTAGACCACGTTTCAGTTTCCTACGGATATCTCTTCTAGACTTATTATGTGAACTACCAGGAGAAATCTTCCGTCTGGTTTCTAACAACTCCAAAGATTTCTCTGAAATCCAGTGTTTGTTAAACTTATGTACCTCAATGCCGCATGCTATGGCCTGCGAGATTTGAGTCCAGCATCTATTAGGGTCTTCGGAGTGAGTACCACTAAGGCAGCTTTCTAAGTTGACTTAATACTTATGCTTTACCGATGGTAAAGCCAGTTTCTCAACAGCCAGTCGTTGATGTCGGTCGGGTCGTTGTTCAGCAGAAGTAAGAACAAAACGACAATGTACCGATGAATGATCTGAATCCAAATATGTGCCCCAATAAGAATGACAGTCCGGACTTGAACCCCGCCATGTATAGCCAATGGTTATGTGCTCTATCCGAGACCAGGCATGATTCGGAGAAAGCAGGCGCCAAGTAAAGCAATGACACGCATGATGCCTAAAACTAGTGCTGACTAAAAATAGCTGATGCTCAGCGCACATCTGTAACAATCGCCCGTCACTATCTGACCGATGTGGCGCTATCCCAAACCTGCCATCTAAACGAGATTCGGCCTCACCAAGGCGGTGGACCTGAGTGTTCATGTCTGCGGTCAGAGCGACTATATCAGAGCCACGAGTCAACCGAAGGAGAGCAGCCACATCCGAGTATAATGCGTCCCTGAGACCGATATAACTACAGTCAGTAGGAGTATAAGCAGACACAACGAAAAGTTTTCCGAAAGTCTTGCGTCCATAGCTGGTCCTAATTGAACCTGCTAGGCGGACGACACTAAGTCTACTGTTAACATGGGTCCAATCTATCAATGCGGCTGCAGCCATCGTGCTGAGGACTATGCCAACTTCAGCCTGACCTGTAACGGCGGCTGTGGAGTCACCAAAGTGTACAACCAATATCGGATAGACAATGCGGATGCTGTTAGTTCCATACGCTGACTATTGTCCTGGATTCTTGTCTCTGAGATACAGCAGACATTGACACGCAACGAACCTAGCGTTCGTCCAAGAGCGGTATGCTGACCTACCTGTTTTAGCGTGCGAACGTTGAAGGCACCTATATTAATTCGCATTCTAGTTCTAAGCAAGGGACGAAGGAGGCCTGAAGCTGAATGGCGAGATGGAACTTACCAGCTCAGTGTTACCACGGTTGGCTACACCTGTCGTGGGGCCTGTGGAGTAATTGTCAGAAATGGAGGTTGGGAGGGGCCTGAGAACTAAATTTGATAGGACAGTGGGGGAGGGGCCAGCAGTAGCATGTTTTCGCCTATCCATCTTGCAGTATGCAACAGATAGGGCGACCCGCTTTATATTGCAAGATGGTCGATGCAGTATGGAATTGCTTATGTTATGATTACTCATGGTTGTGTATGGGCTGAGATATTGCCAAGGCGCCCAGACCTAGACAGGAGAACGATTAGGGTTCTCAACCAAAGCCTTTGGCTCGAAAGCCTATACCACAAGGCAGCGGGAGGGTGGCAGTGTACCAGAACTGGTATATTTTTCTGAAAAATATGCCAACTTTCTTCCAAACCCCAACCTGGAGGATCAGAAGACCCCTCATTAAGAACGAGATAAGCCTGTTTAAAAAAGGACTCAATTTCAACATTCAGCGGAAGCAACTTGAGCCAGTGGATATAATTCCCAAAATTGAACCTGCTCTAAGCAAACTAGCCACAGATGTTGCAGACGAAGCACGATTCCGAATTGCAAGCGTTTTACAAGGACAACAGCCAACTGTCTCAAACTTAACCAATGCGGAAAAGAGTGCTGTTGGTTCCATCAAGAAGGATCGATCGATTCACGTCACTAAGGCCGACAAAGGTAACATCATAGTGATTCTTAACCAAGAAGATTACCGAAAGAAAGTGTTGGGGCACTTAGTTACCGGACCATATGAAAAGATTAGCAGAAAGCTAACGCACTTTTTAATAATGTCGAGGCACAGACCAGCAAGTTCCTTCGAGGCATTAAAGAAAAAGTTGGGCAATCTGTTTGGTTTATACTCAATCCAAAAAGTAACAGTCCTTCGCGTTTCTATGGTCTTCCAAAAGTACATACGACAGGAATACCCATTAGACCTATTGCTGATTACACTACCAGTCCAACTTACAAGTTGGCCAAGTTCATCAGTCGCATAATCAAACCGTTGCAGAACAAGTTGGTGAGCAACGTGAAAGATTCTTTTGATTTTATTGATAAACTCGAACACGTGACATTATGTAGTGACGAAACTTTTCTTACTTTTGACGTGACCTCTCTTTACATTAGTGCAACAGTGAAATTTAACATTGATGTTGTTAAAGAATTATTAGATAATGATGACTCTCTTGATGCGCGTACTAATTTATCATCTTCCGAAATTGTATCTGGTCTTGAACTTTGCTTGCACTCAACCCTGTTCCCATTCAACAAAAAACTATACAAGCAAACTGATAGTGTGGCAATGGGTTCCCCTGTTGCACCTACAGTGGCCAACCTATTTCTCGGACACCTAGAAACGCAAGTGATGAGCGAATTTATCTGCCCTCCACGAATTTGGTGGCGGTATGTAGATCACACGTTTGTCATCATGAAACGGGCCGCTCGCGACCAATTCCTACAGTTTCTTAACTCAAAATACAACGGTATTGTATTCACATTGGAAACTGAAACCGAGGAGCGCTCACTTAGTTTTCTAGATTGCCTCGTTAACATTGATGAGCAACAGAGATTTCAGGTTTCTGTGCATTGCAAACCAACTGGTATCTCAGCTTTAACTCGTCACATCCAATCGGCATGAAGAGAACGGTCATCAAATCCCTCGTTAATAGAGCTAATAAGATCTGCACCACAGAACTCTCAAGAACAGCAGAAAGTACTCACATCAAAGAAATGCTTGCTGCTAATCAATATCAAAACGCGTTTATTGAGAATACAATTAAACGCATGTCAACTAAGAAGGGGACCATAACGAACAGAACTTCCAAGTTTACCGTGCAAATACCGTATCGTGGACAAACGTCTGAAAAAATTCGACCCATACTTTTTGAGTACGCCATACGGACCATATTCCGGTTAGATAACAACTTAGAACGACTGGTGATGCATCCGAAGGATCCAGTTTCTATAGGTGATCAGACAGACTGTATCTACGAGATCAAATGCGGTGATTACAATATCAGCTACATTAGGGAGACAAACAGACAATTGAAAGTACGTGTTGCCGAACACAAAAGGCACACGAGGCATCCTCCTAAAGATGCACTTCAACTTCGCAAACTAGAGAACGATTCGGCCATCGCACTTCATGCATTGTCAGAGAATCACAATGTATGTTTTGATCAAACCCGAGTGATTCACAAGGGTCTGCCTTTCCTGCATTAATCGCAATGATAGCAAACCCCTGTCTGCAGTGTGGCGTGCATGGATAAACAACACCAGACATAGACGCGTTTTATCTAGATCTGTCTCACTCCCACTTAGTAGGCAAAGGAATAGGCCAATCAGTTCAGATACAGCGCAGAATGACCTAATCACGGCAAATCCCATGTGACCCCCGTTCTTTTGTTAATGTGATTTCGATTGCAACACTCCTGAGGGAGGCCACCCGAGGTGGTTGAAACGTAGAGTATTACAACTTGCTCATAACGTTGTGTTATTCTCAATTCATTGATAAGAAGACTGATTTGTCAGACCTCTATCTATTAGCCTGGTATAAGTGACTCTATCGGTGTGGTGGCCACACCGTCCAGTTTAGCCTAGTAGGTCATCGAGATGCGCAAGCCGTCACACTGCGTCAAGGTTCAATCCGTTTGTAACAGAATCTCGGTGTGACATAACCATTAATTGGCCGATGATGAATAACCGAAAACAGACTGTTCGCCAAAACACCTTCACTTCTAATAACGATTATTAACACATCAAGCATGAAATAAGCGTTTACGACCGCCTCCGACTTTTAAATGACCATGAAGTGTCCCCCTTGAAATATTTGTCTTCGGATTTTCTAGGAAGTATCAAATATAATTGGCACGAGAAAGTCAGTGCTCATCAGCAAAATCATTTACGTCGTCTGGACGAACACAGTCAAAAATGACCGCATGCACATTATCGCCACTAAAATTCCTTTATAACGCTGAAACAACGACCGTATGAATTACCTTGGCATGTGTCGCCTATGGATGTAGCAAGTGTAGATGAAAATTTTTCTTTCTCAAGAATGGGAGATAAAGTAGCACATACACAAAAACAGCCGCATAAAATTCATTTGTTTTGCTGAATAACGTTAAACACCAACTACGACCAATTGTTGGAGAGCTAACAAGATTAGCTGCACAATCGTTAAACTCACAACAAAATTGGGCCAGAAGCCTAGATGATATGCATGATTGCTTATATTGGTAATTTTGCGGAAAATCAGACAGTTAAAGAAGTGTGAATGACCTATGTAAAACACGCGCGCTTCCAACGGTCTTGCTCAATGCTGAACGAAACCGGAGGATGGTCATAAGTACACTCGAATAATCAGACTTCTGAGGTTTTCATGGTCTGTGCGTTCACTGTATAACCGTCCCACAGAAATATATTTGAAACAGTTCATTCCCTTCAGGAGTTTGAACAAAACAGTCAGGAAACGAATACTGGTAGATGCAAGCATTTCGAATTGACTCGTCACCAACTGACTATCCACCTTACCCCCCTCAACTATTCGATGTAAAAGCGGTTCCATGTTATTGAAAATTTGGTACTGACGAGTCAATACGAAATGCTTGAATCTACCAGTTTTCGTTTCATGAGTGTTTTGTTTAAACTTCTGAAGGGAATGAACTGTTTTAAATTTTCAAAGCGACGAATTCTCGTTGAAGCTTGCATATTTTTGCGCCATGTGGCTAGCTTGGGATGCAAGATTGTTCGTGAACTTGTCAAGATATCGTTTCTTACTGAATGCACACATGATGGTCGATATCCACATCAATTCATTCGGCTGTTAAAAAAGGACAAGCTGAAGGTGACCAACAATAACTTCAGGCGCATTGCGACTGCACATATCGAGACTGCACAAATGCAACTGGTGGATTTGCGTCAAACGCACTGCCGTCTTCTTTCCACTGTGGAGAACTTATCATGATGTAGTCCTATAGTGTTTACACAATTCTGTAAGACGATCGTCGATCTTACAAATCGGACTAATATCAACTGTTTGCAGAAGTCACATAAGAAGCCGGTTGAAGAACCAATCTCACTGGATCCCAGTAAGTATATATTGAACTGCTCCTCAGTACAGTTGAATTTTTGCAATTAAGAGCCCTACCTTAGTCTGGATTATAAAATACCATCACATAAGTCTAATCGTATTCATGTTGAAGCTCAGTTTGAGAACTTCATAGATCAATCGTCAGATCTTCAGCCAACTACTGCTGACAACCTGGCCTGGCCTAAAACAAAATTCACCGATACAGCTAATGAGTTTCTCATGGCTCCAACCAACGGCCGATGTGCTATCACAAAGCAACACCTGCAATCATTAAGTAAACTTACATCGAAAAATGTAGTAATACTTAAACCAGACAGGCTCTTGCGCATTCATTTTAGACACATACGCGTATGCACAAAAAATGTTGTCAATATTAGAAGACCAAACGAAGTTTCAGTAAATAGACACCGAAACAGAAGGTCGTATAGGAAGGTATTTCCAACTTCTACAACTACGTATAAATGACGATATGACGTACAAATCTCTTAAACCGTGTAGGTAATCGACATCTCAACTCTAGGGTCTCTCTAAAACACACAAGTCTGGAATGCCGCTTAGGCCTGTTCTCGCAGTGACTAATTCTCAATACCATAAATTGGCCTATTCTATTAAAGATTCTTTTGAGTTGATCAGTGACTTGGAGAAAACCATGCTTGCTGCTGAGTCGATGTGCTCCATAGACGAGCAGTCAATGTTCACGAATACCCCATTACACGAGACAACTGACCACATTTGTGAACTCGTTGAAACCAGCCACACTACTCTATCTCCATTTAGTGATATTCCGGGGGAAACTTTATTATTATGCACTGGCAACCTCAGTTTCCGTTTTCTTCATCGGTCATAACGCCAAATAGATGGGATAGCCATGGAAAGCTCATTAGGGCTCATCTTAACTAATTTTTTTCAGTTAAGGATTGAACAAGAGTTAGCCGCAGACATATAGGAAATCCGTCATACTACAAACGTTATGTTGATGATACACTAGTATTCAGTCGATCCAAACAGGCAATAGACAATCTAGTGCGACGCTTAAATAGTTGTCATCTAAACCTGAAGGTAACATATGAATTTGAGGCTGATAACTGTTTGCCGTTTTTAAACATACTCATAAATCGCCGGGAAGATAGTTCTATTAAAAGAGCCATCTACAGGAAATTCACATGATCCGGTCAATACCTGAACTTTGGTAGTTCCAAACCGGTGCATCACAAACGCGTACTAGTAAACACACTATTCACACGAGCAAGACAAATCTGCAAACAAGATAGTCTTGCAAAAGAATTAGATCTGATCACGTCTGTACTATAATCTAATGGGTATCCGAAAAGATTCACAGAGAGGTATAGTAGACCAAAACAGGTGCTCACAGTGAGAAACAAAAGGTTTATATAGAACTGCCTTTTAAAGGTGATTATAGCATGCACTCAACAACTCAAAGACTAGTGAATTCGATTAAACGAACGCAGTGGAACTCTGTGTATTAGCTCGAACCCAGAAATCGCCTGTCCCTTCAATCAACGTTCAGCCTGTCGATTACGCGTGTCACATTATCCGACAGAAAACATTGATGGGAATCGTTGTTTGAACTATGTAACAATTTGTATATGACAAGTTCCGATTCTCAATAATTCTACGCGTATTCAATGACCCGTGTCTCTAACAAATAGGAAACGCTATTCAAGTCTCTCACTTTGTGGAGAATGATCGCGACGAAGAGAATGAGTTCCAATTGAATCTGATCGACTGCAAACGCAGCACCCAATGCCAGGCCATCCGCAAACGAATGAAATACCAAGCCCAAGGTGGCGGTCGATCGTCGACGTCCACAAACAGCAGCATTGGGTACTCCGGTCGAACTGCTACTGTTGGATGTGCTACTTTGTCCAGAACAACACCGACTTAGTCGGTTCAACGTACGAGTTGAACAGGACATACTGAGCAATGGCCTACCCAACTGGTCGACCAATAACATGAACAAGTACCCAGAAAGTAAACCGACTCCGATGTGTTGATGAACACTCAGAAATGATAACGGGAGAACAGGATCCGATACAGCCGAAGGATTGTGTACGTGTGTCTCTGAGTTGCCGTTCTTTGAAGAAGACAGTTCGTTTGGCGGCGCGTTTTTCCCAAGGAAGTCGCCTGAAACTGCTGCACGCTTGACCTGTAATACGGCGAAATGAGGAACGCGCATAAACCAATGATAAGCATCGACAAAAGTGATTGTTCTGCAATTACATTCGCGTCTCGTACTACTTGTTAGCGATAAACCATATATCATACGAAATAGATGAGTGACAAAAGCATCGGCTATCCGACCTAAAGGTCGTCAGGCAAACTTGCACGCTCTTATCTAGGTTTGAATGATATGCCACACCGCACTAATTTTTAAATAATGTACGATTCGAAAATCTTATTTCACAACTCCAAAATATCTGGTACAAAACCCGGATGTAAATGTTTGTGAACGATGGAGTGTAGAGAAAAAAACCGCAATGTTTTTGGTTTACCGCGTCAGTATGATGGTTGTGCGAATAACCAACTGTCTACTGGTGTACTTTACTTAAGTGATGCGTGCATCACCATTTTGGAGCTTGGTTCGTCCCCACTGTCTTTGAAATATTTGATCGATCGGAAGAACTTTATTGTGCATGAATGTCATTATATGATTATCACTCACCTTTGATTACGAAGGTCGTTACGCGTTCTGTTTTTCATTTTTAACGGTGTGGTGCGCAGTCGAAACTAGAGGGCGCGCATAGATTGAATTCGAATTGTATAACATCGTGCTTTTGTGTCTAGCACTGTTCTCGTTTGTGTAAGTTGTGTGCATGACTTACTGG
>LUCH01017369.1:0-45780 GCA_013368495.1 Paragonimus heterotremus
ACAGGCAAATAGCACTGTACCGAATTTACTTGAATAACGGAACTTTGTAACAAAATGTTAGGAATTATCCAAATCCCGAGAGCAGAGTGCAAGGGGCCTGGACTGCTATGGGACACTGTTTGAAACAGTGGAAGCTTGCGGGGTATGACGGACGGATGATCTGATATCACAATAGACCTTGACTTGTAATTCGTTTTTTGGGCGAAAGAGTAGAAGTATTGAAGCTGAAGATTCTCACTGTAAGACCGTGCGTTGTTTAGTTCGTGTGGCGGCGTCAAGGCAGGATGTTCTATTCATCGTGTTATGAACCACCGATTAATCATCCATCTTGATGCGTCTTGTAGAAGTTCGTGATAAAACCTGATCAGCTGTGGCAGTGTACGTGGCCATAAGCCATACCAAACAATGAACTGGATAATTGATTGTTAGCATCGTCAGTGAATTTGCTGACAGGGCTGACCGTGTTGGGCGTTGACTGTCAGCCGCCGAGTCGGGCCCTGATCTAATAAAGATAGCTGTTTCTATAGTTTATATTAGCTTTTAAAGTGTGGGTCAAAGGTATATCACTGTCGGGACACGTTGCGTATTGGATACGGCGAGCGAGATAGATAACTGAACTGAATGCATACATGACAGGTTCAACAAGTTAATTCAGAAACACGTACGGACGAACGCACTTGAGAGGATGTGATGGGTTTATCATGATGGTGTGGTTGATCAAACAGTAATCTATAAATTACGGACGAGGTCATTCGAACCCATAAACGCTCAAAATACAATAAACCCTTGTCTGAATAAGCTCTTGAACCAAAAGGAAAATAATATTAATAAATATGTTTGTCGATCGATGGCAGGTTTTCAAGTTATAAAGTATCACTCGCTCAGTTTCAAGCATCGTTCAAATTAGCTCTGCTGAATATGCTATCACACGTCAAATGTTGCTCACCTCGTAGTCGAACGGTGTTAACAACCACCGAGGCCAGAATTCCCTTGCCTATAGCCAGCGTCTAAGACGGTGCGGTGTTTGGAATCGGAATTCACTCCAATTAACTGGCTTGATCATGTCCTTCTATGGTGAGACTATGTCACTTTTAGCCTCAGTATCTGCAGTATTTAGTTTCTATACTGCCTACAAAAAGATGTCCCTGTCATTAGGACATGCCTGGCAGCTGTCATAATTGTTGCCCACCTCTCTCCCTCCAGATGGCCAGTTCATATCAGTATTGGGTCCACACAGATACATTTTCCTATGTGCTTTATATTATGTTTGGTCGTAACTATGTGACACACATCAGGAGTATTGGGCTGTACCGGATCGCGCTGCCGTCTTGTTGGTGCCATTTTGGTTTTCGATTGTGCATGTATTACTGGGCTTTTGGCACACGCTTGTTTCTGCCACCTCCTTTTACAGGACTATCTTTGGAACCTTTACTTCAGAAGAATGCTGTCCCCCGGTGACTCCACGTTGCTCAAAGCTGGTTTACGAATGTAGCGGGTAGACAAAGCCAGAACGTCTGGCTTTCCTGTTACAAGACCACCACGTGAAACGCGTCATGTCTCAAGGTCTATAATCTAAAACTGTGGCTAAATGGGACTGAGTGCGTCGTTACTTAACCTGTCAAATGCACTCACACGTGAACTCGACTTGTAAACTGTAGTAACAGTTTAACCGGGCGTCTCGAGCTGTTTAATCAAGGCAAGGGATTGTTGGAGTGAATAACTAGTGTTCGACTACGGTGGCACAAAATGATCCACTTCGTCACAGTCGAAATATGCTATCTTCATATAAGTTGTTTATAATGCATTCTTCTAAATGTTGTAGTTTTATCTACCAGTAATGTTATTTACTTTACTCTTCTTCCTTTGTTACAATGTGGTGAAAATCTACTCGATTCACGGCTTATTCAAATCCCGACACAATGGAAAACCTAACAGGGGACCAATCCAAACGTCGCGTCAGAAATACTACATTGGGATTGAACGAACAGTCCCAATGTTTGGTCTTCTTTTATTCGCTAATTTTTTGGTTCTGTATTACGCCAATTACCTTACAGTTTGTGATTTTGTATGCGCCAATAAGATCAACCAATGACAGACTGTGATTGCTTTAATACCGATGTGCATCTCATAAATTCGGCTTCTTGTATCACGAATAGGAACCGCCTACTGCAACCAGTTCGAGGTCTTCTCCCCATTAATTAGGTGGGAGGTTTCAATTCTTGTACGATTTCTAGGGCTATTCGAAATCCATAATTCTGAGTGTTACTTACAACTGTTCTCCGACCCTTTGCCTTGAATCGTCACTTTGGAACGTCCAGTTAGACTACCGCTTCAGTTTGCCTGAACCCTTATTTTTCACAGCAAATGCATTTCCGTTTGTGAAGAGTACAGTGCACTTCTAATAAACAAAAACGTGTGACAGACAAACAAACAAAAAACAAAAAACAGGTTACGTATGCCCTGTAAATAGGTGTTAGTGAGCTTAACCAGACTTTGGGAATTTGTTGATCGGAAATCAATGACTTCTTTTTTAAATCAGTCGGAACTGTCAATCACAGTCGGGTATTTTTGGTGGACGGCACTACTGGATTTGAGTACGATGGGATTGTGAAGTGTGGTTAAGCGAAGAACACCATCAGCCGTGGGCTCTGTATATAATGGTACCTTAAATCATATTTGATGACTAATAAAGCGAGTGGGGATAAGCTGTCCGTTATCACAACCGTTCCCTTCGTCACAAATGCTAGATCCGGTTTACGGGGGGAACACATAAGCAGAAATTGAGACTGGTAGGTTACTGTCAAGTTTGACCAGTTGAACAATAGTGCCTGTGACACCGGATATTTTGTGTAGTAGAATGTCTTTGTAGAATGCGACTGACAAATTCATGTGGGCCATAAAATCAACGACAGTGGAAGACGCCGCCTACCAGGCTTGTCCCTACGATTTCGGATTTTGGTGAAATTTTTCTCTTACGTGGATGTCTGTGATACACAGTTGGGGAAGTCGTACCTAAGTTAGTCTACTCGGTTGCTGGAGATGTGAAAACTTGGCATCTGGTAGACAAAAGCCCAACTCATGCCTGAGGATGTGCGTTCGACGTACACCCGTAAAATCTTGCTTTGTGAATATCACTTCATCTTAAATCAGGGGCTGCTTAGAGGACGGTATGATATTTAGAACTTTAATGCTCTCTGGCAGCTTCGAATCTTTGGGAGTTGTATGTCTCAATCTGACTTCCACAAACGTGCCGGTAGCCTGCAACGTATTTTTCTCACTCGGAATGAGGTTCACCGATAGGGTAACCCATAAATCTATGACTCACTCAGTCTATCAAGTTAATGGATGCAGGTAGTTGAATCTAAAACATCAGACGCGTTTCACACGGTGGGTGTTTATTCAGGTTCAAGCTGAACCGGCATTCTGACACGCTCTACCTATCGCTCATTACATCAAAATACCCACCCACTTAAATAAATGACATTAAAAAATAGACTATTACGAGTAACATAATGATAGGAACCCGGCAGCTTTTAGTGAAAAGAGTGACCAATACTACACGTTTTTCAACGGGAAGGGTCTTCTTGAGTACGGTGTATATTCCTCTGAAGATCCATTAGGCATACAACTTGAGCCACATAAACAACTAAGTCAGCGATTAGTGTGTTTCACAGGTTATTTGCAAAAATATCGGCATCACAATAATCTCTCTTGTGTAAGAAACACCATAAGGTGTCATGCTGGTAGAAATTAAACGAATATGAAATTTGGAGAGATTTCTCATCAATGAGCAAGATAATTAAGTCATAATTTCCGAAGAAATTGTTTAATTCACTGCACTGAAACGAGATGACGACACGTTGGAAACTAGCATCGTTTTTAATATGAGTGAAAGGACCTATTGAGATACAGTGGTAATCGATGGATACTTACTTATTACTAATAAGGAGTTTGGAAGATTTCTTAATTTAGACGAGACCCAATCAGGAACAATGAGGACTTTGGCTGGATTCGAGCCAAACCTGTTTCCCACTCGTCCCACTGTCTCATATGGAATCCATCAAATGGCTCAGAGGGTTGACTGCTTCGCTAGGATTTCTTAGACGGTTTACGTTGGAATCCACCAACACCACTGATGAGTAATGAAATTATGTTACTAATAACTTTCCAGCTCCCGACGTGGCTTCGTAGCTCAGTTGGTAAATTGCCTGCCGCGTATCGGTATGTTGTTCTGTCAATGTTTCTAGTCCGGCCGAAGCCCTGATTTTTCCATTTCAAAATACTAATTCACGTCCGAAGACAAATTGAAGTAGCAATCAGTCGACAAACTTTCAGCTAAACCTTTGGAATCCAAACTTTTTCACGGGTCATCGTACGGAGACGAAGGTCACGTTATCTTTTTATTGTGGTCGTTTTTATTTCGGATCGTAGTAAGGAGGAGTTGTGAAGGTAAGATGAGCAATCATCTCCAGTGTTGAGTTAACTGTGTGTTGAACAACAGTGAGTGTGATTGTGTTAGGCTGATTAAACTAGCTCATCATTTCAGCGGATGAACCCAGTTGATATTTTCACCAGTGAACCGGTACGTCTGCACAGAGCCTCCGCATCCTGTTGGCTGTCGCGTGTAGTGGCCTAATCACTAGAATTAAAAAAATTAACTCAAATATGGTACAGGAAAGAAGAATTGTAATGGTAACGGATAGGCACTAAATGTTTGCTTACAAATAGAAGACGTACCAATAAAATAGGAATGACCCACTGACAAGTCAAAGTCCGCTGAATTGAATAAGCTACTACACGGGAGAATGACAGCGCCAGACAGTATGTTCGAAAGTCGACCGATAGATAATTCTACAAGCGATTTGGGATGACGAACGGTGAGTGTCGATAGATCAACTTTTACGCAGAGCTAAAATATTTCACCGTGCAATTACTTAACCAGCCAAAAATCTACACAAATGAAGAAGACAGAAGTAGTGCGCTTTAACTATCGTTTATTCATGTTGTCTATCAAATTCAAGACGATGGTGATGGTTTCAAGCAAGTTTACAGATGAAGTTAACAAAACGGTATACATGAAACGTACAAATATGAGTTACACAATATAGCTACGAACTGTGGACAGTGTATGCGACAGTACTTTGATTCCAGTTGTTCATATTATTAACAGAATACAAGTGTTCACAAAAGTTCTTCTTGTTTACTGTCTTACATATATCCTTCCAACCACTGTGTGATACTGAATCTAATTTCGATCGATCGTGTTCCAACTTTAAAACACAAACACGTAGTGCACAGCGGCTGTTGTGGGTCATGTAATTCTGCGCCCAGCCTCTGTGGTGGTGGGGTTGAAATGCGTGTGAGAGAATGTCTCGAAGTGGCTGGTGAAAAAAAGCGTTTTAAATAGCTTACTCTACCTATTGTTCATGATCTCAGTATATCCATTAACCTGTAAGGGGTTAGTAACAAGCTAGTGACTTGTAATCAGCGGATAAGTCTGTCGAAATTTGTTATTCATTGCATATTGTTGTTGTCAGTTTCGCACGAAATGGATCGATAATTATTTTCTGACATCCACAGAACCACACGCATACGTTTAGCCAGCATGCTGTCATAATCTAAACCGGGTTAACCGAACTGTTGTCAATCTTTTGTTCACAGCGAGGAAGCGATCATCTATGTTTATCAATAAATATGTGGGGTCCTTTTTGGACAGCACATTACAACAGTTTCGTTGATGGAATCTAGTGTGAGCTGCTTGAGAAATCTTGCTTCAATAGTCGGTTTGCTGGACCATTTAGTGAATCCCATATGAGCCAGTGGATTGGGCGGGTAACCGTGTCCAAATAGAAAATTTCTAAATTCTCAGCGAAGCCTCGTAGCTCAGCCGGTAGAGCGTTTGCCGCTTTTGGACATCTCTCTGTTACTGGTTCTAACCCAGATTTCGAAGCCTAGGTTTTTAGCAATTAATTCTCATTCAAGCAGAAGAAAGGCTATTTTTTCAAACGGTATGTGAAATGATCAGATACAAAAACCAACACTCACGTGTTGTCCGAACGGTTGCTTGTGGGGTAAATCAGACTACTCTAATGCATCATATGGTTCCGCATTTATTCGTGCTAAACTTTGTCAACACGCCAAACTTAGGTGAGGTTAACATTTTCCCGCTGTTTTCCCGATAGGCGCTAATACGATAATTGTCCGGCTTTCCGCCCACTCAGCCCACTTGACCATAAATGTGTGGGGGGTAAGTCATCCGATTGGAACAATTGTAACGGTCAGTTGCTTGCCTGACCAGTATGGATCGCGTGCTACATGCTAATCACATAACGAGACAGCCTCACCGGGCGCGTTTCACGTGATTCTCTACCTGTTCAACTCGTTCTCTGGATAACAATGGACATTCAGTTTTCAGACAGGAGTACTGGCGAACGAGACCAATTCTCGCGTTGCCGAGTGCGATACACGTTGTACAGGTGTGGCTGAACTAGCTAGTAAATACTGAAAATTGTCTTAACTATGGCTGTCTGGTGAAGTCGAGACCACGCATACAGTGACAGACAATATAATACACTGTTGTGAAGGTTACGTGAACTTGGCAGACAAACGAGCTTCTATAAAATGCTTCCAAACGAATGCAGCTATTGTATCCATAGAAGAGGTTACAGCGTAAAATGTTGCCGAAAAAATATACCATTCTTCCGACGACGCATTTCAGAGCATGGCAATCAGTGAGGTGGGAACTGGTAAAACGAGCGTAGCCAATAGAAACCAGAAAACTGGGTGGTAGGTTGAAAAAGAAGGGCATAATCGTGGAAGTGAGCGTAGGAGTTAGAGGTGAACAATATAACCGGACTTTTTCCAAGTCCCATAAGTTCGTTGATCACTTCATGTTCTTTTTTGTCTCTTCTCGACTTTGCCTTTGGCATGTAAATTGTCTTCCAACTACTACCCAGCTTTCTAGCTCCCACTGTCGACTAAATAAAATAAGTGACCTAGCTGATAAACAAACGTAAGCAGTAGTCAGCATGCTGGACCACTTCCTCGCGATACCAACTGGACAGTCTCGATGCAAACTTTGATTAGCAAAGCGGTCACCAACTCCAGATAGGATCAACCACTTTACTTAGTTTTAATGTATCGGTTACGAAATAAAAACTTAGCCAGCGCCTCGAAGCTGGCATCCATCAGTACACAGGAAAGACGAGTGGAATACTTCCGTCCAGAATGTGACCAGGTGTGTAAATCGAACGTTGGTCTATCGGCGCACATTCGTATGCATCGACGCAAGGAGAGAGTAGACCAGTAAATAGGTGCTGGATCTCGCACACTGTTTGTGTGCACAGACTGTGAACGCAACTTTCCGACCAAAATTGATTTCAGCCAACACAGAAGGCATGCACATCCCGTCTACGACAGCCGGGCCAAACTCAGATGCATGAAGGTCGCAGAATCTAACTGGTTTCAGAATGAATCGCCTACTCTTCTCAGGTTTGCGGATGAGCTGACTTTGTCTTGCCTCCTTCGACGTAAACCCCAGCACAGGCCTCTGCCACCTGTCCCAGGTCGTTCGCACGGAAGTACCTGGACGCGTTTATTCTCAGTGAATTATCAGAAGAGAACTGTTTGTACTGCCAACACAACCGTCATTTCGCAGTCAAATGAAAGGACAAGATAACAAAACACTGAGTGGTTTGTCCGTTTGGTCCAGATAGCAATTGTAACGAGCGATCGAAACCAGTCACCGCGCACAGATCGAATTCGAGGTGGTAACTGTTACATAGTTGCTTTGTCTACCTTTCAAACCGCTAAGTCAACGTTATGCACGAAGACCCCGAGTCAATGGACAGCCAGACGAGCAAGGAGGACAGCTGCATTTGAACGTAACTTTATCACACCTTTGTACTCTTACCTTTTTGGTTACTCTAGTGCCTCTGCGGGTTGCGTAATACATCTTCGAACAGAGTCTATGTCTACTCTTATGGTTACATGTTACACAGTAACCCAGCTCCAGGGAGACCACTATACACAAAGACGAACTGTTAGCAATCGCCCATGGTCTGTATGCAGACGTTTTCATCATGATACAAACAAAATTACTAATGAACGTGAATGCCTCGAAGCTTTTCCATACACCTGGTGAGTGGTCATTCGTCGACGTGCTGTTGTTGCTGTAGGGATCTAGACAATCAGGAAGCGGATACGGAAATCCAGCCACGCAGTCATTCACACGCTATCCTATCAACGAAAGAAATATTCAACATTTACAGTTTTATGTTCGGACACTTGAGAACTGCCTGCAACACAATTCACAACCCTTTGGAAAACTGCACAGGATTGTGTTTCGAAGTAATATTGACTCAGTCGCACACTGATCAGTGACCGCCTCACCCGATTTTGTCTTCGGACTTGTTCCTGATCAACTCAGTCACTGGAACTGCACTTTGAACTGCACGGGAAACACTTCCTCAGGTTTTCATAAACTGTTGTACAAGTACCTGGAGCTCATGAAGGCTGCTACTCCGGCTGGATCTTTTAAACCCTTCCTGTTGACTGAGGGTTGTTCACTCCACATGTGGCTACTGATCATTCTAAGTTCTCTCAAAATCTATGACACCTTTATGCAAGAAAGTTGGTGTTGACTGTGGCCACTTTTTAACAAATGTCATTAACGAAAGACGGTTTTCCCTGCCGATGCATGAGTCTTGACTGCACAGCAATTTTGCCACGCTGAGGAGCCTTTGGTTTCAATGGACCAATTTATTTCCTCATTCTTCTAACATATCATGAATCACTTTTATTTGATGACTACAGTTATTTACATTTTTTTAAGTGGATTTAATGTGTTTCAATCCACTTAAAAAATGTACGGAGCAAACACAATTTACAATTATCAGCCTCAACCGACAAATCACACTGACCGGTGGTAAAGAATGCCGACATAAAAATCTGGCAGGTAGCTGTACATACACTTATGTAAAGGAAACGGTTCTATCTGGTCTCATACGAAATAGCACGGTTTGCCTGACAGTGGCGCTGCTATGAACATTGAAACGCACGTTGTCAGTCACGGATGCCCTGGAGGTTGGAATTGACGGTTATGTATGAGCAGGATGGTTTTTCGGACACTTGTATTTCCAGGTTGTTGAATGGAGCGCAGAAGGGGTATTTCCGTACACAAACGGAAGCCATAGCAGTGACGTAATTGATCTGGAAACTGTACGAGCATCTATTACAGTTTCGGTTTCATATCATTTGACTTCACCAAAATCAATCTCCAAGCCAACTGTTTCGATTTGTTAGTTCTGAAGGATTACACCGACAACTTATGAATGTGATGTTACTCACTGACTAAGAATGCAACTCCTCGGGCGGAATTCCTGTCGCGGTACTGAAGATTCGCTGCGCTTGTGGCATTCCTTTTCGTTTCGTAACCTAGTCATGTGTCCAGAGAGAACAAACGCGGGCATACCGGGTAGTATTCCTGAGCATTATCTCTATGTAGGAACTAAACAGTTCTGACCAAGATATCCATGTGGTTATGTGGATGGTGCATGCAGACTATAGTGGAGTACCTCTCAACATGTACCACTTTTCGGCGCAGACTGATTTTCACATCAGGGGGCCTAAAGTACTCTTCATCAACACTCCGACAATAAAACATACCGTTCGAGCCATACGAAAATGCCCTGACTGAAAAACAAACCCTAAGTCTCACTACGTATGAAAAAACGTCGTTTTACCTAATCAGTTTAACGGTATCCGCTACATGAAGGTGCGCTTAGCTCCGGAACATCCATGTCACAATGAAACGGCTGTTAACCAGTTGAACCCAGAAAAATGTCATAATCTTTGTCAGCCCTGGAACGCCGTCCGACTTAGGTACCATCACAAGAAACCTCCTCATGCAATACAAAAATGCGGTATACTAAGGAATATCCGATTACGATTTTAGGTTTATGCTTCTCTGAGCCTCCCTGCAAGGCACAGATATTAGCGATGTGATCTACTCCCGAGGGACAGTGCAACAGTATGTCACGATACCACGGTTCATTGGCAACTCCCCAGTGAAGTTCAGTTCTGAGTTGATTCAAACCTTCTATTGAAGACAGTGATGATTAAACCACCTTCCAATGAGTGCCAAGGCCTTTTATCACTCACCAAGTGATACGCTCACCTGATCTGACAACAGAAAGGTGCATTTTGAGGATTTAAATTCATGGAGGTTTTGGTCAGCGTCAAAGCTACCTAGACCACGACGTAAGATTACTACCCGATGACCACTCAGGATCACTGACGCAGTCAGACAACTGACTAAGTACCACAAGAAGTACTGGTGTTACTCATTTCTCTGGAATAATTTTGTTCACTAAAGGAACGAGTTACTTTCGTAATCGAACTTAGGGGATTAATGGCGCATCAAGCGTTAGCTCGGGTCCAACGTCAATCTACACGCGACAGAAATAGAAGACGGGAGCTGCGCATAAAGGTACGATTTCCACGTATTCCAGACTAGAAACACTAGAAGTAATTGACTAGGGAATACGAGACGGACAGGTACAAATCCCCAGCGTTCTTCTTGTGTCTGAGTGGTGGAGGGCTGGCCTATTTAACTGTTATTGGACCAATGGTAACAAAGTATTCACGACAGGCCTGATTGGCTGTGGTCTGATCGTTCCAGCCGATAGACAAGTGTCCATGACATGCTGTCTTCCGCGAACTGCTAGCTTGCAATCTGCAACTGTCACAGTTACATTAATCGCCAGTGCCACATCTGCGTTGTTTGACGCTGTCCATATATCGCTTATTTCGAAAGGCAAATCGCCAAACCTTATTCAAAGAAAGACCCAGTGGTGGAATCAAAGGTAGTCAAGAAAGGTGTTGAAGAAAGAGTAGTCCCAAGCAAGTTGGCTGTCAAATGTAGGTCTCTACACAGGTGACAACAGTAAACTACTGACAAGCCCTTCCATAACGGTAGCAAATGTAGATAACTGTAGTCATCAAATAAAAGTGTTTCATGATATGTTAGAAGAATGAAGAAATAAATTGGTCCATTGAAACCAAAGGCTCCTCAGCGTGGCAAAATTGCAGTACAGTCAAGACTCATGCATCGGCAGGGAAAACCGTCTTTCGTTAATGACATTTGTTAAAAAGTGGCCACAGTCAACACCAACTTTCTTGCATAAAGGTGTCATAGGTTTTGAGAGAACTTAGAATGATCAGTAGCCACATGTGGAGTGAACTACCCTGTTTTTGGTGTGGGTCTAGGCAACTTGCCGTGAAATGTAACACTGACCGCAAAGGAAGCTGCTGTACTCTGTATACAATCAATCTGGTGGTCCCTGAGACTGGCAAGATACGTTAAAATCTAAAATAAAGTGTTTAGCAAGTCCTCAGATGACTGTCAAAGTGAACGAGTTAACTGGCTAGGCCAGCTAGATGGCAGTTGCATTAAGAACTCAGCAGCAATGAGATTTTGCATTGATCATAGGCCAGTAAACCCAGTTTTGTGACGAGAACGCTATTGTTAGATGACGTTCCGCCAGAAATGATTCATGCAATGCTTCTCACGAAAGTTGACTTATCGCCCATCGTTAATGCTCGATTAAAACGTCAGTCATCGTACAACGTTTGTTTTTATGTTCGGACATAACCGATGGCCTTGAGAACAGTTCTGACTGAAAGTTTCAAGCCAAGTTTTCTCAAAACGACTGTTAGAAGGCAAATTCATTAAAACAATCTAATCAGGACATCGGTGATGGCTGAGGAAATCAGTCCTCATTGCAAACCAGTCAGGGCCTCGGTGACGGCTGGTGAAATCAGAAAAAAAACACCGAGGGGCACGTCGGACCAACTAGCAGGAGACGTGCAAGTGAGCGTGGGTGTCATGCCAGACCGAGAACTAACGCCTATGGAATTGGCCTTACTTGGCCACTTGGCAACGAAGTGGCCTAAACAAGCAGACAGTGAATCAACAAGTAAATGGCCATATTTGGTCACTAGTTCATGATATATATTTACAGGCATTTTATTCGTTTGTCGAACTGGTATTTGGCAATACAGCGTGTTTGTCGGCAATCGTGTTCTTCTTGTCTCTGCGCAAGTAGATTGGGTGAAGCCGCATAGCAGGGACCCACGTCAAGCAGTCAAACCGTATTAGAACGTTTGGCAAGGAAAAGGTGCGTTACATCAACGACTGAGTCAGCAAACTGATTAACCCACGGGAGCAATTCGTATAGCTGATGACGTATTGATTTAATGAGAAAATTTGAAGGACAGTGACAGAAATCTGATAAAATTCTTTCAGTGGTTCGTCCAGTGAAGAAGAAAATTGAGTACCGGGGGTTAACAGCCACGTTTCACGAGTATTTTAACTACTATCGTTGAAGTGAACCTGATCCGGTAAAAAGCAACTCGATAAAAGCAATGCCGATCCCCGACGAAACAAAAGTAGTGTGACGTTTTGACCATACAGTAAACCATTTGAGTCGCTTCTTTTCACATCTGATCGATAGCATGTGACCCATTCGTTGCTTAATACATAAGAGCTGAGGCAGAACAAACCGTTTTCGACAAAATTAAAGCGTTGTTAATGGATACTTTAGTATTCACCAACTGTGACTTCTGGAATTCAGATTCCTGGCATTCGGATGAACCTGGAGGTGGTACGATAATGATAACAATCACTTGGCTACTGAAGCCGAAATATAAATTGAGCCTCACGCACAGCTGATCGCAGCTTTCGCACTGTCATAGACTATCCAATCGACCCCTTTCGAAAAGAAGCACTAGACTCGTGTGTCGTTCAAATTAGAGCTCGTCGGTAGTGCGTGTCATTGCCACTATCGGGGCAAGAACTCCGGCCACGCTTTCATGAGGCAGCCGTGTTTACCTCTGCGCCACTGACCTCACATTAGGCGCGACCGAGTTATCATGCGTGAACGCTCAACCACTTTCGCTTGTGAGTAATGATCAGCCTGCCCGATCGCCTCGAGAGGGGACACAGTTAGTGTCTGTTAACTCCAATCAATATTTTGATATTGTTGCTGATGTTTAATTTACACGGAAATTAAAATCCCTTTCTACTCATCAGTAATCAAAATACCGTTCAACAAATTCATGACTTCTGTGGTTTTATCTTGGTGAGAACTCCCAGTTGAAAGGTCTTCGATTAGTTGTGTCAAACAGCTCGTGTCAATAGTCAATGAGAGGGGAGAGGGAGTGACAGGAGGTGATCGGAAGTCGATAGTTTGGAAGGTTAATGATCGTGGGCAGTTGGGGGAAATGGAACAGTCAATTTCCAATTGACTTCGATGCAGTAGAGAATTTTGCTGGTTTGGAAGTAGTGTACATTTGGATGGCAGCTTTCGTCCATGGTAAGCGGTCTTCGTTCATGTCTCCCACAGAATTTAAAGTTTCCATGTGGTCCTCGCGAAGGACGGTTCTGTCTGCGTCCCATGCAGATACTAGGCGATTAATCCGCAATAGTTAAAACTTGCAGAGCTTTTTAATGAAAAACGATAACCGCATCGAGAATCCGCTCCGATTTTTGTTTTTTCCCTTTGACAAGCTGTTCTTTGACAGAAAACATTGCATGTAAGACATCTAAAAATGACTAGGAGATGAAATAAAACAGAAACCTATACCAGACATGTCAACGTAATCTGCTAATCCCACTTGCTTACGCAACTTCCGACCACATCTGTTTTTCAAGACTTCCAAAAAATACCTGCAATTTTCTTCATCTGCGCCCGTGGTTTGCAAACATAATTTAGTACGGACGATTTTTCACCGAGCAAAGAAACTATGTACGGCCGACCGCCTAAAGTCTGAACAGAAGCTGTTGAAGAGTGTTCTACTTACGACTGACTATCCGGCCAAATTTATTGAAATTTATTACAAGGAACCAGTGGTTAATTCCCAACCATGATCAGCGTTAAAAAAGCAGATTTTTATCAACCTTCCATACACAGGTTGAAATCTGTCATTGACCGCACGTATGCCGCAGCGTAATTACATTTGTCGCTTTCCACCCGCAAGATGAATCACCACTGCCCTGATCGTTCTTTCTCTTAAAACTCTTAGTCTCCTGTCATCTGCCACTTCACCTGCAGTTGCAGTGACTCATACATTGGCAGAACGAACCGAATCTCACGACAGAGGAAGGTGAAACATTTCCTCAACTGGTCAGTGCAGACAATGACTCAATACTGATCAGTATACCAACAGTCGAACAGAAACCTGACGTTTTCAGTTGCGAAGACTGTAATCGCA
Source organism: Paragonimus heterotremus (assembly GCA_013368495.1). Classification (NCBI taxonomy): domain Eukaryota; kingdom Metazoa; phylum Platyhelminthes; class Trematoda; order Plagiorchiida; family Troglotrematidae; genus Paragonimus; species Paragonimus heterotremus. The sequence continues at coordinate 14,275 of LUCH01017369.1, forward strand.
ACAGATCATTTGGTTGACCCCGTCACTTCGTTCATGGTCCTATTGCGCAATCGAAACCCCAGGTTGAAGGTGTTTTCGGAGGTACTGTCAATCCAGCGTCACATACCGGTCCTCTGTTGGCAAAATGTGCTGACGCAATCAATTTCGTTACCCCGATGGTACCTATGTGATATTCATTCCTTTCATGGTGTTTGTCGCCATGCCGTTAACCTATATAACTGAGTGTTTTAGGTAATCAACTGATAAGACTAAACGAAATGCTCGCACCTCGCAATGCATGTGCTCTTGCCGTCTTAATGAACTGGGTAGAAGAAAATCAATGTTTCTTATCTGTTTGGACCATCTGTAGTGTCGATGTTCTGAGCGATACAGAAATCGTGTAAATTTTACGTAAAACAGTTGCCGGAGACGCTGCCACTCGAGTAGTGCTCACATCAGGTACGTCGTGTACCTCGACGAACGCTAGTTTAAATCTACCGATGCATACAGCCTCGCTTTTATCAATACGTTCGAAAGCAATATTTTTGTTATATCATCTGATTACGCTGAAAGGATCTGTATGTGTTGGCCTCAAAGGTCGACGAAAAGCAACGGTAAAGATCAGAACTTGGGGAGCAGTTGATAGATGAAGAATGACGTACGTAAGTGTCGTTTGTTCTCTTGTTTGGATCGATTGGAACCGTTGCATGTGTTCGATTAAGCGCTCGCGATGATTGACGAAGATGATAAGTTTCGTTGCATGTGCACCAACCAATTGTCCGGTAAATGTGATGAGAACCGGCATACTAATTGAGCGAGAGTTGCATGTGAATCGGCCTTAACCACGCCTCCGACTCGCGGCTGAATCTGTTGCCAGGATGTGTTGTTGTTAGCGAATAGAAAACTTCTTACTGTCAATGAAAACGTCCAGCTAACCCGTTAGCCACTGGATGGGAAGCTGTGGTGTGAATCCGACTATATCCCAGCATGTTTGCGAAGTGGTGTGGAAGATAATTCAAAATGTGAAGCACAGACAGTGGTTGCTACAGCACAGCAACCAAACTGGGTGACCCAAGGTTCCAAAAACCCTCGTGTGATGATCTCTAACAAAAATTTGGTCAACGTGTAAATTGATCTGTGCATGTTAGGATAGACGAATACACACTGGAGGAGGGCAAAGTTATGATTGAATTAACATGTACGCGGTGAAAACGCCTATCAAGGTTCGCAAACGTATCCAATTGGGAACGTGTGTGACGATGAACTTTAGACCGTTGGTAGTGTATACACGCTTTGGACTGGATGCAGATGTCGTGATTTACGTTCCGCAAGATAAAACGTCCGGTGGCCATCTTGAATGTGGAGCGCTTGTCTGTATGAAACATTCCGGACGAAGTCTAAAATATTTAATGGCAAAATGCTAACGGGATAACTGGGCGAGTGATGTTCAGTGAAGTCTCACAAATAATCATCTGTCCGAACGAATGCATAGGGACGCGTTCTAGTTTGAGGGCACTTGGTTGACAGAGTTGTTTAGTCTCCGGATAGTTGGTCTGTGCAGCCGAGCTAGCTGTGAGATCGACTGAGCTGCTCGTCGTTGTACTGATGCACGACAGAACATTGATGACTGAGTTGAAGTTGCCTGAATTGTAACGGATGTCGGCTGTGATACGAACGATACAGTCCAATGTAGAATCTACTTGAGGGAGTGTCTGTCAAGTGTCGTTAGTGTACTTTAGCGGCTTATGATCTGTGAAGACAATAGGACTTCTGCTGTCCATAGCATGTTGGAAATGACGGATACCGTGACATGTCACTGGTAGTCTGTTTACGAAAACAATATACCGCTACTTGGTTTGATGTGAACGCTTGGAGACACCAGTTGTTACTGAGTTATAACTGCTGGACCTCTCCGACTGTAACGGCTGATGCCTCCACGCTTATCTCTAGAGCAGCGGACGAATGATGATGGGAAGAGTGATGCTATATCGACATTAGTTGTTTTTAACTCGACAAAGCATTTTGTGTGGCATCGGTAAATGAAACAGAGTATAATTTGCCGCTGGGCAGGTCGATGAATGGTTGCATTAGACGGAAACAATTACGAATGAAACATCGGTAAAAATCAATTAAGCCATCGAACTGACGAAGTTGTTCAAAAGGCATGAGCTCCGGGTAGTACACTATTATTTGCACTTTTCCAGGGGGAGGTTTGATCTTTTTCGTAAACATACTATTGAACAACACATTTCAAGTAAAGGGTTGGCTCACAAAACTGTGGTCATTCTGGTAATCTCTTTGCTCCTGTCTGCTATCAATGGAAAGGCTCGGATAGTTTTACTGAGTAAAAGACTTACACCAGGCAGCTGAGGCCGTTGCATCTGCGTCACTAGGGGTTTGCAATTTGATGAGTATGAGCAAAACGTCACCTTGATTGATGTGGGTTGTGGAACGGCATTGCACCAAGAAGTCATAAGCGTTAAGCGTTGTTGTCCATTGTTGTAAGCCATTTCCCGTGGAAGTTTGGGCTCCTTCCTTCCAAATGAACACTACCGCCGATAGTTTGTGGTCTAGCGATAGAGTAAACATTTCACATACATCTTTTTCCGGAACGTTCTTGTCACAACGACGCCTGAAAGCGTTTTGTTCCAGAGTTGGTTGTAGTTCCCGTTAGGTGGGCCCATTATACGCCTTCTCCCTTTCAACTGGGAACTCGTAGGACATTACGGTTTTTGTTTCATAATTTGATGTGCCCTCAGAGAGGATATCTTTCACTTTCGGATAGTAGTGTGCCAGTGAGAGATTTGGTGTCTGTAAGTGTCCATCTGACTTGTCACTTTCAATTGACAACTTCTCGGGGGTCGACCATTTTTTTGTCTGTGTTAATGACAGTGTTCAAGCGTCGTATATTGTGCATCCACGCCATTCGACGTTTAAAACTTTTATCCTACATTTCGTACGATAATGTGACCTAGATAAACCGTAGCTTTTATTCGTTGTGTGCCCAGCGTGGTTGATAGGCCCACAACAGCCAACGCCGCTAGCGTCAGTAATATGCTTCCTCGCATCCACATACCCAACTGGTTGCATTCAGTTCGGATTAGCCTGTCAGAGTGACCGAACCCAAAAGAAGCCTGTGGTTAACCACCGCTATGAGTGACTTGCGCTGCACCATCCGTGGTTCCATTCACACCATTTCCTCTCGAGAAGTAAACAGAGAAAGACTCCAATTGTAAGATATAAAGTGGGAATAAAAATAGTGAAAGTCTAATGTAAGTAGTTCATTATAGAAGTACATGTTGTAGCATACACTATAACGCATTCTAGAGAGGATATGAAAAAAAACAAAATATAACGTCAGATTGGAAAAAAACAGACAAAACATTCATCGTACAATGCACCGACAAAGCTGAAGGAAGGGAAGAACAGGAGGCCGCAGATACTCGTTTTTCTGAAAAGGGGAGCGGGTCAGTTGCCAAACGACGGTAGCCGTTGGATGATGTGAACAATAAAAAATGAACATAACTTATCTAACCTACTTGACCCCAGACGTACTCGTCGTCTCTCCGCCGACGGTACACCATGAGTACGCTGGTGACCTGCTAGCCCCAAACGACTAGCGCATTCGTGGCCGCACACATTGCAACCCCATACAGTCATGTCACCACGACCTATGACACCGATGATTCCCTTGCGTACCTCGCGCTTTCGTTTTCGGCTGCGCAATAACTGCGCGTCAAACTCGCGGACGCCCGCCCGAATTGTGTTCAACCAGGCAGTCCGGTTCAACGCTAAGTCTTCCAACTTCTAAAATCAATTTTACAGCATGAAAGACTCACCTGCATAGCATCCTGGTATCTTCGCTTCTGACCACCAGGATTTCGCTTACCTGACCCCAGTTGTCTCTACAGCACCTGCTTCGGAATACCGTCATCGCCCATCCGACGGACGTGACCCAGCCAACGAAGCTGATTAAACATCAGCAGGGCTTGCATCCCGTTTATGTCCGCCCACCGCATTACGTCAGTGTTCGGAACCATGTCAGACCACCGAATACCGAAGATGCGTCTTAGACATTGCAAATGAAAGTGGCCCAGATAGCCCACGTTATACTGATATGATGTTCATGTTTCACTGCCATTCAGCAGTATGGAAAGCACCAGTAAGTGGTAAACACACAGCTTAGTGGCCGTCTTCACGCTGTGGTTCTTACATACACGCCTTTCACGATGCCCGAACGCACCAGAAGTCTTTGCCACACGAGCTCGTAACAAAGTCTGCAGACAAGTGTGGTGTTAAGTTGTTACCCAAGTAACAGAAGTCCGTGCAGCCGTCGACAACACCCCAGTGATGAGAATTTCAGGTGCAGGTGCAGAAACAACACATCTGCCCAGAGAAGGCCGAAAGTAGGAAAAAGTCTTACCTGTTTTGATGTCCAGTGCAAACTTGGATGCTGCGGTCACGAAAGCCGTAGTCAGTCGCCGTAGTTCGTCTTCACCGTGCGCAAACCGCGCAGCGTTATCTGCGAAAAGAGGCATAAGAATCACTGAAGTATTTGGCCGGGTTTGAACAACGAAACGTTGGATATTCAGTAGGCGTCCATCCGTCCGATACTCAACCTCAACACCGCCATCTGCCGGGTCCTGAGGAGCAATTGTTGGCATGACAGTTAAATATAAACAAAGCAGGGCCAGGACCTGGACACAACCCTACCTCATGCCAGTGACAATGTCAAAATCATCACAGGTCTCTCCACAACACTCTACCTTCACCTTCGCACCCACGTGCAACATTCTAATCAAATTAACGAGTCTACCTGAACATCCAAAACCACCAAGCACCGTCCATAGCGCCCAACGGCTCATGGAATCAAAGGCCGTGGTAAAATCCATAAACAGGGCCTTCAAAGGTTCGTTGCACTTCCGGCACTGCTGAATTTTTCGAGCAGCAAATACGTAGTCGATCCTACTGCGACTCTCCCGGAATCCACAGTTTTCCTCAGGGACACTGACCTCCGAAACATCCGCATTCAGTCGGTTCGGCAGAGTTCTTGTTAGCATCTTTCGAGCGCAGCTCAGCAGACTATTGTCAAGATAGCTGTCGGGGTAATGCTTGCTACCTTTACGTTTAAAAAAAGTACGAGCAAGGCATTCTTGAACACTTGTGGCATTGATTCCTGCTCTCAGATGAGGTAAACCAGCTGAAGCAGTGCGTGTTCCAAAACCGGTACGCCAATTTTCCGCATTTTGCCTGGCAATTCATCCTTGCTTCCGGTTTTTCCACTGCGCAGTTGTCTAATCGCTCTCTGCACCTCTGGCAAAGCCGGAACGAGAGCAATTGAAGATTTGGTGTGTTATTGCGGCAGGCTGTTCATGCTCACCCAGCCAGTGGTAGCAGGACGATTTAGTGGGCTACCAAAATGTTTGCTTCAGATTCTCAGAATATCCTCTAGGTGGGTGCATGAACGGCTGGTTTCCACATTAACCAGTGTTTTGGTAGCCTGGACGGAAGGACCATAAATCTCCTTAAGCAGATCGTAGAAATGTGTGTTGTCGGCGACTGGCGTAGACCTGCATCCGCTTGTCTTGCTTCCTCCATCAGTCGTCTTTAATTCCCCGAACACCTTCGGCCAGTTGACAGCAAGTACTCCGGAATGCCGCTGTTTTTTCTTCACTGTCCGGGTCCACTTTAGAAGCGACAAACGCTGTATTTTTCTCTCGTATCAAGCTGGAGATAGTCACGTTGTTTTCGTCGAACCAATTTGGACGCTTCTAGTGCTCGATGCCCATCGTCTCGGTGGCTGCTGCCGTGATCTGTTTTTTTGGGCTGTTGTTACATACCCTCCGGGGTAGTAGATACAGAAGTATCTATCAGACGATCGGCAACTGTACGTTGAAATCAGCCTTTGTCTCGGAATTCTCTAATCGTTTGACATTCAATTTCTGCCCGATGCCCGGAGAATATACAAGAAACAGGCTTGCACACATGAATGAACAATTTAGTTCTAACCAGTCTACGATCAGTGTTACATTGAGTACTACGCATCACTCGCGTGACACGCACTTCACGAATGTCGCGCTGTCTCACAATCACGTAATCAAGCAAATGGTGATGACTGCTTCGTGGATGGGTCCACGTCGTGATGTCACTCGCATGCAGCTAGAATCGAGTGTTCATGATAGCCGACTAGTGGGTAGCACACAGGTGGAGCAGACGATAACCTTTCTCGTTGACTGACTGGCCGGGCTGTTAGGAAATTGCCGTGATATCTTAGGCTGTTTCCGGCTGTAATCTGATCAATTTGTATTAAATGAAGTCGGAGACACACGTCCTGCGTGTTCCGTGGTTTCTGATCTTTGCTGCCAAATCTGTCTATGTCGTTGGGAAGCGAGATTTGGGTGGTTCACGAGAGCTCATATTAGACAGGTCCTGGTGTTTCCTAAAATGGCATTTAACTTCGTTGTGAAGCCATTGGAAACAACGGGTGCATCAACGCTGGGTAAGAAACGGTGGCTGACATTTGTTGTAGCTTTGGTTAATGCATTTGAAACAGTGTGGGGATGTCAGAGTGTTTCCGCCATCCGACCATGGTGATATCGGACTTCAGGGTCACCAGGTACAGATATTCTGCAGTGATTGTCCGCACCTTGTGTCCATGATAGTGTTCTACCTTCGCTAAAGTCTGCGTCGTGATGTTTACTTTTTACAGTGACTGGTTGGTGTTTGAAGGTCAAACTGTTCGCTTTCCGGACTGATCATTCTGATGAAAGTCCGTCAGTTTATTGGTTGCTGACAATGGTATCACCCATCTAACGATGAAGCTTTGAGATAGCGTATGAGTTTTTCTGTCAAAACTGAAGTCCCTTGGATTTCTCGGCTGGATGAAATTCACCTAGCTTTCCCGTTCTAATATAGTTGTGGAGCAACAACCTCATTTTTCGAACAATGGTAGAGGAACGATTCCACTGCGAAAATGTGCTCCAATTTTTTAACTCGCTTGGATGCGCAAAATGATACTCGCTGACGCGATTGGTAAAAACTTCAGCCAGAGGCTTCAAAGCATCGTTTGAACCAAAAGTCAGTTACTACAAATTCAGTCTTTGCGTTAGGGTTTCAGTCAAATTCAACTGCGTTCACTCGAACGGTTTCTGGTCCTGCTGAAATAGGGCTTGAATGTACTTAAATGCAAGTAACGTGGTGAATTTTCCCACCACCACTTGTTATAAATGCCGGGAAAATATGATGAATCTACCACGAACCGACAGAATTTCAACATTTCATTTTGTCATGAACAACTGGCGGACCCCATTAACTATCCCAAGCCAAACAGCAAAACAACTGTAAAAAAAACACTTTATTGCTGATAGGAAACATTAATTCCAGATCGCAAAATATATGCAGGATTCAACTGAAACGCAATTTTTCTAGAGCCAGAAGATTGAAAGGTGGATAACACAAATAGTAGCCAATGTCAACAGATATTCAGTGAATGCGAGAAAGTAACTAGCAGGTGAATGAACAAACACTGCAGGTTAACTCAAAGGGGATGAAAAAGGTTCCGCTAATCCTGATTAGTCTGTAACGTTTTCATTGAGAAAGAGACATCTCTGGAGAAAATAATGCTGTCTGATACTTTTCGCTTGAATTTCCTCCAGGTCAATCATAGGATTCCCGCATCTAGGAAACTGTCCGTTGAGGTGCACTTATTTAATGGTTGACTGACTTAGTTACGCACCAGACTGATTTGGTTACACTTTGTCAACCTGTCGTTCTCTGTGCTTGAGTCTAACCTTGCATACGTAGACAGTTGATGAACTCTTGTACTCCACTCCGCGAATGCAAACAAATTGAGGTTTGCCCCCCGCACATAATCATAAGGTTAGTGTTACCAGTGTTACATGACCAGCAACTCCACTTGGTTCTGATATCCCTTATCTTTGATTAATCATGTGTTGATCAATCTTCGTCAGAAGACTGTACAGTACTGCATTTGCCCCGATTGTCCATACTCGAATTGTACTTTTCTTTCTGTCTTCAGACTTCAATGTGTTTCATTTTGTACTTGTTACTGTGGTTTTCCTTTCGAATCTTTAACTGATATACAGTCTAGGAGTTGGTTGACAAGTTAAACATCCCTCGTATTCGCCTTCAAGCTTTCGCGTTCATTTAGGCAAACTAACATGGTTGAGCGTTCCAGCCATGTCTAGTGTAAGCCTTCATTATAACTTGGCCCGGACTCAAGCCGTGGCAGATGTAGGCACTACTGATGACCTGTAACAAGTGATTCCTTTCGAAGGAGGCTGGTTGAAATATCTATATGAATATGGGTAAGGTTTAGTTTTTAATTATTCTAACACAAACAGGTAAATAATTATTGTCTCTTCTTGTTATATTCTTTCCACACTGACTAAACCAATCAATCCGGTTTTCTTTGACTTGTAAAATTTCGGCGATTCCAACTGAGGTTCATAGAACATATCCTCGTCTGCCGATCACAATGACTGTTGTACAACATTCTCAATGGGTTTTGACAGAGGACCCTCGTTTGACCAAGCATAATGTACCTGTGAACCAAATTCAGTTCTAGTGAATTTCACACATCAACCATCCACATATTTAACACTGAACCTTATGCACTTCATCCTGTTGTGATTCGCAAGGCGAAGTAGCCAAATGTGTGAAAAACAATGGTGAGAATACCGGTCGCATTATCAAAGTCGATCAGCCTAAAAGTACACATTAGACCATTAACACTCCCTAATGTGATCAAGTTGGTCGTCACTTCTTGTTCATATCTTCACTTCCTAATCACCCGATTCGAGTGAAACGTAAGACAAAACAATTACCTAATTTATCGTGAGAAAATCTACCGACAAAACTTAGGTTTAGAACAGTCTACTTTGACGGCGTGTGGCGAACAGCACAGCGATACTTCCTGGCATGCTTTTGATTACCTAGCTGAAAAAAGGAACAGTTTACAAGTTCGTAAAAGGTATGACCTTTTCAGATTTTTCAACCTACATGACAATATAGGAATTGGTCTTCTTAGCGGTTAAGCTTCCTTTCATTCATAGAATCAACTCGATGAGCCGTTTTATGTTTGGCTCGCAAAAGGAGAGTAAGGATCCACCACAACTCCAGAACGAGTACAGAAAGGGTTTCGCAAACAAATGGCTCCAGTGATCACCACCGAAAAGTCACATGAGTGCCGAAACAGGTTCACGGTAGGTGAACACAGGCTAAAAAAGGATTCGTATTCTGACTATCAGTTTAAAGTCGACAACTATTCCTGCGCGTTTGGGAGAAGCAATGCGACCGTTTTATATTAAATGTCCCATGTAAACTTTGGACAATAACAGATGGTCTTCTGAAGTTCGATTACATTCTCGGTCATTTTGACTTACGATAATGAGTTCAGTTTTACTTTGTATCCGTGTTGTTTCTGGATGGTTATTGTGGCACGGAGATACGAACACAAGATATATTTTTTGTCGTCATTCACTTGCAATCAAAATGTTAGTTGCGAGCCAGGAGTGACATAGATAGTTTAGCACAGGTCAAGATGCAACTAATCAACCTCCGTCTCTCTCAGTAGTCGTCCGTCTTTTCTCTTAAAATTCACAATTAAAAGAACAATTCCAAGAGAATGTCGAAGACAACCAAACGTCCCATTACGTTCGATCTATCCCGTCTGGTTTTCCTACCCTCATCTAGCTTTCTAGCAGTTTAATGTGCCAACCATCCACCTGTCCACATTACCGGACCGGGTTGTCATCTATGCTCGAATAACTGAGATCCGGTTAGAAAGCTGCCCCTAAACCTACTCTGAGGAGTCAGTAACTTAAATTGGATAGTGGGAGAAAATTCATCACGAGTGCATGATCAAACCATGATAACCAACCTGGTCTGATTTGATCCTGGTGCATGTAAATACGACCATCAGATTTCAGCATCTAACTGATCCATATGATATGGAAAAAAGCCAATGGGTTGTTCTTCAATAGGGAGGATGTAACACGGTTTATGTGAGAACGAAAGATCCCGACACTGAAATGGCAACTGAATTCCTGTGCAAGTACACGATTTGCTTCTGTATACTTAACGGCAATATGGATGATAGATCAAAGAAGGTACTAGTAGGTAGTCGATTGGACAGAGATTAATGAAGACGTCTGGAATCTATACACCATCCAGTTTGCCGTGTTTTAATGAGAGCAACCCTATTGAAAAAGTCCCTCTAATCGGAACTGCTTGCAAAACTGTGCACGTCCAACGACACATACAAACTGTGGTGAGACAATCAGAAACCCCGGTCCCCTCTTTGAAAACTCCTATCCGATGATAAATCGGTGTTTTCATTAGTTATTTTGTTTTTGCCTATTTAATGTGAACATGACCTAAGGGCGTGGGAATACATTCTGATGGGTCACCGGTCGTGTCAACTGCCCTCTTAAGAAGACCACTAAGCCATGCGTCATAGACGCGTGGACCAATCTCGTATGGTGATGAGCTTGTCCGACATTCATACGTACGTCCATGCAGCCACATAAATACCAGCGCGTCAACAATACACGCGTGGACAAAAACAAAGCAACAACGTTGTGAGTCATCTGTAGGGGTAGTGAGTCAGCTTGTATGTGTGTGTACCTTTCCAAAGGGGGTGGGTGGGCTAGACAAGCAAATCACAGGGCTTACACTCGCCCTTACAGTGTCTGAAAAGCGTCCGAGTGAGCAAACTTAACTCTTGGCCAGGTGGGATGACAGCTGAATTCGAACACAATGTGCGTTCGTCAGCGCACACCAATATTTGGCTGCTTGAATTGTCTTTGCGCGTCATTCTCCGGCGGCAGACAAAGTAAGGTATACGAATTCTTTCATGTGGCGGTAGCAGAACCATACATTGCCAAACTGATACACTTTCATGGTTGTGCGTCTAGGGGGCACGACTACAATCAGACATTTAAGAAAGACAGCGACGTCGTTCTTTATCTTGTCAGCTGACTCAGGGCGTGCCATTTTTATGTCCGTTCAAAATGCTTTGGCGAGTGGCCTACTGTCTCTTACTATATCAGTTGTTTTTAACTGCTAGTAAATTATAGATGACGTAACTGATATAACTTGAACACCATACACGTTTGATCGTAATGTTTGAGTTCAGGTGGTCCTTCGCTCTCTCGAAATGCTCACCAGAGCCTAATTTTCCCCGTGTTGGAGTTCTTCAATAGCGCATACCCTTGGCACACTCAAAATGAGAACTCCGGCTACGTTGACCATTGTACCAGTGACCTCATATTAGGCACGACCAAATTATCACACCTAAACACTCCGCCGCATTCACTTGTGAACAATGGTCAGTGTGCCGGATCATCTTGAGAGAAGATGCTGTTGATTCTGGCCAGAGCCAATGGAATTTATGTTCGGATTACCACAAGTGACTTGAAAGTGCAATGACACAACATCCACCGGGAGGATCGAATTACCCAACCTTTAAACCGAACCCCGTGACGATGCCGCCCAGCTACCTGTCACAACCGGCGGCCTGCAAAACGTAAATGCCAACAGCCTCTGTATCTACACCTTATTGGTCGAACTATCGTACTGTAGGTGCTTCATACACATCCACACTTGCTGATTGCGTTAAATACTGACCAAACATTTTTCACATTGTTACAAGTAACATAGTCTGAACTGATACTACGAACTCTCACTTGAAGTCCCTTTTGGTTCAGTTTGTACCACCTCATTGGATTGTTTACGCTACCGCATTATTGACTGGTATTTGCTGACGCCTAGATTTTATGCTCAGAGTTCAGTTGGTTGTAAGTTGTGTAATTTACTAACTATTACTTATCTATGTACAGAACAAGTTTTATTAGATTGAAGCTTCAATATTCTGTATCGTTCTGCTCCGAATCAAGAGGTTTACAGTTTCCATGATAGACTGCGTGTAGCCGTGAATCCTGACTGATTTCACAATGCGTAAACCAACATCATTTAGAAAGTACTAAATGAATGGGAAGCAATAGTGAGACATTTTAACACGACAAACTAAACCCACATTCACACAGGATAATAGAATATAATCGAATCTTGTTAACAGTGCCATCCTTGGGATCCAGATGCATGATATTGCTAGTGAGGTGATTGATAAATCAAAGACATGTAGCCTCAACTTGTCAAAACCAGAAATGTATACAAAACATATTGTAGGTTATTTTATACAAATCTATTAAAAGCTGACTCCGATATCACTTATCTTTTAGCCGACTTGCTGATTGTTGCACACACAACCACCTACACGACATTAAACGTTCAGATGGTTGATTGTACACATTGCGATAGCATTCAAAGATGAACACAAGACCGTGAGATAACTGACTGAATCGATTCACTACCCAGTATCGACTGTTTACTCGGGTGATACGGCAAGGCTTTCGGTTAGTTATCTTAACTGACAACAAGCTTCCCGTGATGAACACCCATTTGCTTCATTGGTAGTTTAACGTAATATCGTTTATGTACTGCTGTAGCATTTATGGACAGCTGGTCAGCTCAAAAATGGCCCACAAGAACAGCATTGGTGGCTCCAGAAGTTATTTACCCAGTTGGAGATAACCAATCTGTGGTGGCCTAACTAAGATGCATTATAGATTGAACATCACCCACAACTGATCGCAGCTGTCGCATTCCCGTAGACTTTCCAGTCGGCCCATTTCGAAAAGAAGCACTATATGAAAATCCAAATCCCCTACTACTCATCATTAATCAAATACCGCTCAACAAGTCAATGATTTCCGTGATTTCAACTTGGAGAGAAGTCCAATTCTAGGGGTCATCGATTGGAGTTAACAGACAGTAACTGTGTCTCCTCTCGAGGCGATCGGGCAACCTGATCATTATTCACAAGCGAAAATGGTTGAGTGTTCACATATGATAATTCGGTCATGCCTAATGTGAGGTCAATGGCGCAGTGGTAAACACGGTTGCCTCATGAACTGAATGTCCGTGGTTCAAGTCCCGGCAGTGGCGATGATATGCACTACTGACGAGCTCTAATGAGAGCGAAACTCGAGTCTATTGCTTCTTTTCGAAATGGGCCGACTGGAATGTCTATGGGGGTGCGACAGCTGCGATCAACTGTGGGTGTTGTTCAATCTATATGAAAATCCAAATCCCCTACTACTCATCATTAAGATGGATTAGTTAGTGTTTAGTTTAAGCAATCTGTACAATTAATTGCGTGTGTATGCATGCAGTGAGAGTGGTGTGCCTATGTTGTGACCGCGCCACTACGAAGGTATGATATAATGGCTGTTACTGACCACAAGTCGGCTAATTAAAAACGCGGGTTTTTTTAAAATGCATACTCGTAATATAAATCTTAATAATTTTGCTAGGTAATGTGACGAAATTGATGTGTATTCAACGGCCGAAATTCTCCGAAAACGCACGACCGGTTTCGTGATTGTTATCACTCATCAGCTATGCGTACCCGATGAATTTCGGTCAGGCAGCCCACTATAATGAATGGCAGATACAGAACCTTGTAATTAGTAACTAATCTACGAGGTAGTTGTGATGTTTATCTCGGATTCAGTGGACCTCGTAGATCAGTACAAATGTTGAAAGTACTTACTGAAATTGTGCAGAAACTCAGTCTGTTTCAAAAGCTTAAATGAAATTATAATATTTCATTGTTCACATACCTGATAAGTGGCAACAACTGTACGATCTTCCATGAAGACGTTGAGCAACGCGTAGCAATAAACCAACAATCCCAAATGGTCAAAACAAGATTGGTTCACAAAGCCACGGTACTATTGAACAAATGATCAAAGTTAATAAATAGACAACCTCAACAGTTTCGATCGACGGATCGTTTCCAGGAGATAATTACAATTTGATGCCAAATAGGCTAGAGATGAACTATAAGCACATAGTATGACATTCATACCCAACAGAGTTCTTTCGAGCAGACAACAGGTTCAAAAACGACAGGGACGAGCCAAGCTCCAAAATGTGATGCACGCGCCACTCAAGCAAAGTACAAAAAAGCGACAAGTGCCTATTCGCACAACTGTCAATTGACGCGATAAAACAAAACATCCAGGTCAGGGTCAATTAACGGCCAGAAACAGGGGCGGTAGAATATACAGGGATAAACGTTTTGGGGAAATTGGGTTGGGTCGGATTTTCACACGACTGTAGCCTCGAAGTTCGATACAACAACCATGAAACTGGTGGTGCGCCTATAGCAAATGCTGACCATTGAACATATGATACCTACGTCAACTTACTTTATAAACTTATAATGTCATCTATTAACTCGAGGCACACTGGGTCCAGAAAATAGAATAAATGTTCTTTTCACATTGACCATGGTAGACTTCTTATGGGCCTTAACATGGATAGCACCAATCAGCGAGGTTCATGCTGAATTAATATCGTCTGTATTTGAGGTTTACGATACAATTATGAAAGCTGATGTTTTTGAATGCATCAGCCAGCGAGTACAGTGGATCATCTAGTAAAGAAGCATAATACATTTTACATAGTCCCTATGAGTAAGAAGTAAAATGTGTTTCGGTTATTCATCATCCGGTCAATTACATAGCACTCTATATCATCATGGTTGTCAAACCAGCAACATCAAGAATAATTAGTTACACAGTTACGTCACACGGTTTTAAAGTAGATGAAAATTAGGTGACCAAATTGACCTCCGGAAATATCAAGTGGGTAACAGGGAGCCACATTAACGGTAGTACCTGGGCAACTTTCTTCTAAATGCACAACTATGGATTGCGCAACCGAATTCCGGTCGTTTCCGTGGTAGCCAGAATAAGAAATCCGACTCTTCTGGGCTGATGAGTGAGCAATGGGAAAATGGACCGGAAATTCATTGGTGCCCTGAAACAACGAGGTATGCAAGAATTGCACTCATAATGGACTTCACTTGGCCTTTAGTGCTCAGGTATCTTCTGGAAAGGCACCTGGTGTTGTGACTGACGCAATCCGCTCCATAGAAAGATGTGAAGAAGTAAACACAAAATATAGTCACATATTAAAGCAACGTATCTTTGAGTTGTGCGTGGACTACCGGTTTGGATCTGAACGAGACTCTTAGTTGTACCACACTATAGATTTTTTCAACTACAGTACTCATTATGCGACTCACCAATTCAGCCAAAGTCTCGCCTTTGTAATCTAGCGTCATGTAAGCCAACTTCTTTTCCGCGGATGGGAGCTTAACTTTCCGCTCTTTCAGTTCCATATGTCTACCCGCGAATTTTACGCAGTAGGCTTTCTCTGTGGATATCCGCCGTAAAAACACCACTTCTGCTTCATTCATGTCATCAGTGCTTATCTTCATAGTTCTGTGTGTTAAACTATTAACGAGGTTTCTCTTCTGCCTGAGAGGTGCGTGACTGTAAAGGTGAGTATACTGACCGTTCAAACTCCCTTTCCTGTAAACACCTTTCTGAAATGAACCGTCTGCATGACGACCCAACACCACGTCCAGGAAGATATTCATCCATCTTTCTCGATCCCAAGTGTAGAGCTGAGATTAAAATGTGTTACGTTCGCCTCAACAAGTAGGGTGTTATGTAATTAGCCCGATGATGACTAACAGAAAACAGATTGTTCGGTTAGACACCTTTTACTATTGATGAACTTATAAGACACTTGGGTGTCCCATTTTATAAATCAAACTCAATGAACTAGCTGAATTAATCCTGGAATGCGGATGCATCTTTCCTTTTGCAACTTCTCAAAAAAGCTTTACAAATCGACCAGAACACCTTTATTTTGAATATTTATTGAAATTCGACATTCGATTTCTACAACACATACCACTGGCCGTTCGAATTGTTAGGAATGGCAGTGCTGTTGGTAGGACGGATTGATGGCTGTGTGCACTTACGTTGCAAAAGTTTCATCACCGGATGAAGTGACATCATCAGTGTGTGGGGGTTTGAGGGCACCGAGTTGAATTCAAACCTCTACGAGTAGTGAAACGTTTGTAACCTGGGTATAAGCATGGTCGTTCATCATGGACTTGGTAACCAAAGTTGATGATAGGTGTTTCGTCCAAAAGGCTGATGATAAGTACCAGTTTACTGTAGAAATGGACATGTGCTGTGTAAAAATGTAAACATCCATTCGCGCACAGTGGTTCTCTTGGTCAATACCCACTTGATAAGAGGTATTTGGGCAGTTTTTCCGTTCACACGGTTACTCCGGACGTAAAACTAATGGTCATTCTGTATTTATCCCGTACGAACAGGGTCAGTTATTCACACAGTATATCTTTAAACCGCACATTGTTCGTCGATGTTATGAACAGTCTGACACACAGATGCTTTCGGTTTTGGATGACACAGACAACCTAAATACAAATGTCCACATAAGCACTACAAAAAGTATCCCACTGTCAAGTGATTATCTTGAGACATATCTCACTGCGATGACAAGCTCGGTGTATATTGTATGATTCACTATCAGGCAACAGCTTCAGTCCGGAACAATAAACGTAACATCTGCAATATTTGACTAGGAAGGCTGTTGCTAACAAAAACTGTGCTACGGCATGTAATGGTAACTGATGCTGGTTACTGGTTCGAACATATGCAATCTCAGGCCAGTCGGCGAAGCCGGATTTCAGCGACTGATACACGCATTCAGAGCTGGAGGCCTAAACCACAGTCATTTTTTCCACTTCAACATCCAGTGGCTGTCCGCTTATCTGGAAGGTAGTAATTTACAACCTGTATTGCGCTGTGGTCACTAGTAATCCAAATTTTTAGGTCGTTAGCCTAGAGAAGAGCGTTGCTGGAATTATTGTCAGGAAGGGCGTGATGTCAATAAGACACACGGAGGACCTTCCAGAGAATATTTCCAGCAGCGCTATTTTCCACTCCGATGACTTAAAAATGTGATTCCGGTGCACTGTTGATCGATCATGACGTGATCAATCGCTGATTGAACGAGTAGAATCTCCCTTAAAAGAAAGAAAGTGTGTACACATGTCACTCAGTGGGGACTCTGGCAACATTCACGTGATTCACAGATGTATCCGTGAATAATCGTGTGAGATGGTCGTCAGATGATAGTGTGCGTCGACTGGTGCAGTCGTGTACGACGACCAACTTCGTGCAACCAATTAACACGCGAGGAAGAACCGACAAACCGATCAGTACTATTAGATCAAAACCCACTACTGGGAACACAAAACAAACGACATGTCATCGGCTGAGAACGAACAAGTCATCTACCAGTGGAGATGTGCGAACCAGTTGGTCCATACACTTGAGTGTTCATTATAAGTAAAGCTCTGTTTTGTTCGACAGTAGGTTTTGATCGCAGCACAGTTTTGCTTTTTATTTCACGAAAGGTCAAATAAGGCGGACACCCACAGCAGAAGTCTACTGCAGTCTTCAGTCCGTGTCACAAACATCAGAGTACTGATACATTTTAAGATGCAGCCTGCGGTTTCAGTGTCATTTTGTATTCACCACTAGCTCTACACACCCAGCAGTGTTTAGCACTTATTAGTGAGTGCTGTTTTTGAATGACACAGAACGTCTTAATATGTTCTCATATATAAGTATGGCTGACATGATGATGCTGAAGTAACGCGCCGAGGCAATAGTATGGTTAATTAATAAGTTATCCAACCAGTCTCAGCATGGTGATACTCTTCTCTGTGGGCGAAGAATGTACGTCTTCGAAGGTGGTAACTGAAGCGAGCTAACTGGTTACGGACGGACCATAACAATTCCGGTCAACTTAACTGTAACAAAAACGTTATCGTTGATCAGTTAAACTTGTAGCGACTGTATAAAATAATATTTTTGATAGTCGCGTTCAGCTGGACATTTCTGATGATTTTGGGTTTTGCCTACTTTTGTTTCATCCGTAATATCCGTCCCGGGGCTAGAAATACAATTCGCTCCGAGCCTCGCTAGCTTGACGTATTTTTCTGTACGCTGTATCTTTCAGGGTCGATAACAACACACAGAGGTCAATGTGGTGAGTTATTGTTTCCATTGTCGATCGGTTTCCGATAGTGACTACTGACTGAGTATTATTCTGTTGGACTGTTTTCAACAAATTAACATGTGAATTTGCTTGCTAGATTGTTTAGTGCATAATGCTAGTCTCGAGCTTTACATGAGATGGATGGCAACAAGCCAGCCGATGCCGTTTTTTAAATAATTTTAAAACACTCTACCGAGTCCCCTGTCCTCCGTGAGCATAACGTTTCTTGAACATAAACTAGACATTTTCTAATCTTTAGGATTAGGGACGCCCTACAGGATCGTCACTTCGTCGTCAAGGTCAGCAGTATGCCACTTAATTAAAATGGTGCAAGTGACAATAACTGTCAGGCTTTCATACTATAAGAACGAATAATGGTCTAACGTGTTACGTATTTTTCTTCCGAAACACGATGAATAGTCATAGTTACTGCCTAACGGACAATTTCACTGATGGTACGAAGTTTCAGAGGGATTCGGTTACTTTGGACGACAGAACACCAGCTATATTTAATATAATCAGGTGTAAGGTCATGCCCATTCGTTATTCGTATTGCACCGAGTAATTTCTTAATACTGAAAACCTAATCAATGCTACCTACGAACAGAATCTTAGGACAGTCGTACAAGTTTAACAAACCCCCCACTTTCATTTCAATGGATGGGGAAGCTAACTAGGCATGTAAGTGCTTTGTCAGCGCGCTTCATTTTGAGCATAATTGTTAGGATCGACCTCTGTACAACATATACGCATTTGTTCACGTGAGTTTGATCGCGCAGTGATCAAAGCGCATGTTGGCAAGTTCACGCTTATCTGCCCGCTGGTGCTCAGTGCTGACCGCTTACTAATGTAAATGTATTTGCTTCTGCGCAGTAGCTATTGTCTAACGAACATATAATCACGTGTACAGGTTGTACGCTTATCGTGCGTTTTGGAATCAACTTAACTGACTCGCGATCGAACACATATCTCAGGTCCACTTCACGGTGTTATTCGCTCCTGGTCTAATACCGAGAACATACCCTGAACTGTAGTAACTGATTAGGAAATTGTATCACTTTTGACTGGAGTCATATTTTCTACATTCAGTAACTTGAACTATTCATAAATAAAAATACATGTGAAGTACAAAACATTTGTTGTTTAAAGTCGTTGCCCAAAGCGTCGTTAATACTGTTGCTTGCACACGTTGCAGTAATGTAAGCTAAACTGCTACGGGCCCCTTGGTCTCCTTTGTAGATAGTGACTTTTAGGCATCACTAGAGGAAGAAGTTTAAAAGCGAAAAATCTGGGGATCTCAGCGGTTATTTTTGTAGGTCGACCAGGTTTGTCCATCAACCAGGATTCAAGCGCTCACATAACCTTAAACCATAATTGCGAATTGTGTGGGCATACCATTGTGTTGTAGGCACAGTTCACTTTACTCATTAGTAGACAGCTATTGGATATTGTATAGCGACTAACCCTCAAGCTTTTAAAGGTAAGAACCGCCAGAAAATGACAGGTGATATAAGTTTCTGTTAGTGGTCAAATTCTTGTCAAAACTATACGGAGTGGATAGGATGTTACCTAGAACGCCACTCCAAACTATCTCATATACTGCACCACTTGCGATAGGAATTTAAACATCGCAACTTTTCAGCGATTCCGAAACAAAAATTCTGAACCATTGAGTTAGAACAAAATATCATCTATCCACTGACTATAGTGTGTCAAGCTTTCAAATATCCGAAGGTCCGCCAACGGAAATTAATCTATGATCTAGATTTTGTGTTAATGTCTGTCAAGTTGTGTTCTGCCAAATAGAGTTCCGGTTTTCAAAAACTGTGAAGCCAATCTGTTGATGCTCGACGGAACAGCTAGGTTTTTTTTCCCGCTCAGTATTAAGCCGCATGATATTCTCGAGCAACGGTAGGACGGTTTCAGTTAGCCTGTTCGTCGTTAGACAAGGCGGGGCCTGGTGTTCTATTTTCCCTGTCTCTATTTCCGTTAGACAGGTTAACTTCAACTGTCAGTCAAATGGTGGTATATGCCACAGTGACGGTTGCTTGGGGAATGAGGGCATTTCAGGCACCAATCCTATCGACAAATGTGCTACTCCGTATCCCACCCCATTCACCTTACGGATGACCTTACAAGTCCGAATGACTAACATAATAACGGTTGTTGATTGAGTGTGTAGTAGAGACAAAACGTTACCCACTGAAGCTCAAAAGGTCAGCAAATCAAGAGGCCTAATACCATACTTAGAGCGCAACCACTGACGCATAATTACATGTCCTGGAAAGCTGTTGATGTGCGCACATGGATCGGCGAAATCCGATGAAATGTTGAGTTGATGTGAGTCATACACAGAACACATCAGGGGCTTGTTTTGTGCACCTATGTATCGTGGCATGCCTGTCTGATCACATGACTAACAGACACGATTTGCGCAACATCAATGGCATTATGATCAGTTGATTAACGGTAAGGATAGCCGTAATCATTCAAACGTCTGCACTACGCCAACGCGCATTTTATAACCATGATAGTCACGATAAGACAACGGTCAGATCATCCCAAGAGGCAACACAGTCAGTCATACGGCAATCGCATGAATGTCCTCCCAAACTTTCAATGGCCAGTCACACAAATGATCCCACAGATACCAGTTATTGTTAAGAGAAACAGCATAGTAGATGTAAATGTCTCAAAACGATGGCAATCTTGTCAGTGTGGTAAGACGAGTTGAATTATGCACACGAAACTTGTTTCGTAGGGGCGATATTCGACATTCTGCATCGTTCGGTGTTAGAATTCAACGGAACCAATTTTACTCTATGAAAATCACATCAGATGAGGACAACTCGAGGTAAACTATCTCCCCAGCTTTCCGGCTTAGCAGAAAACGCTCAAAATTTTAATCTCATTTGCCAGGCATTCGATGAAGACATTTTCCAGCCTAACCAACAATACGTTAAGAACGTAAATCAACAACTTCAGAAGTTACAAACTTCGACTGCCTTATTTGGATTTTATTTCATTTTTTTTGGTTGAACAACAAAAACTCGCTACAACAACTTTCTGAACACAGACTACAATGACAATTGTTTAAGACAGAGCAATTGGAGATAATCAATGTAAGTCGAAATAACTTCATTTCACAGTCTATCCCCAGTTTGTCGAAGTATCAGTTTTTAGTCCAGGACGAGCAGTAGAACAGCCATAATCTGGCTACACAGACCTCTTGTGAGCCACACACCAGTAATGCACCGGAATCCACTACAATTCATACACAGACTCTGTATCGTATTGTTTGAATCAGATCCAAACTTTGAACTTGATAACTTCAGTTTAGGATAATCTTATCATACTTATTCGAACCCGGTTGGGCTTTGGAAACAACACAGTAACATGACCTAATTGAGCTCTAATTTGTACGGTGCACATGTCTGTGCGCGTGTGCCTTATAACCTCTCATAATGGTAGGCGGACGATTTAGAAAAATCAACGTCACTCGGTATTTCCGAAAAAGTTAATGGATAGGCTTGCTGGTCGCAAAGGGATCTATAATGGATCCAGTTTTAAAACAGAGTTTGAGGGGATGGATGCAGAAAGACGATAACAACTTTGTGAAACCAACTTCGGATACCTATACCCGTCAAATGGAATGTTCATTCTCGCTTCATAGATGGTCAATGTTATTGTATTTATCGAGCCGCATCTGATGAGATTATTAGCTGCATTGCATTAAAATGTCAAAATGACGAGAACAAACGTCTTCTTTTCCATCAGCCTGCCCTGACTAAGTAATATCCACTTTCATACTGATGTTTAACAAATCCTCTATGAACTGATCAAGTTGAAGTTGAAGTTGGCGGCATCTGAAACGGATTAAACTGTCACCGTGACCAAAGCCAAAGATCGCCTGCGCTTTAAATCATCACCCCAAGTGGATTGCGCTGCACCACTTGCGGTTCCACTCACACACCACGTATTCGGTGTAAACCCGAAGGAATAAGATCAGTAGGTGTGTGAGTGAGGCCTTTGTGTCCAACCGACCAATGCTGGTTAACCAATTAAATGGCTAGCAGGAAAAGAAAAACCTTATCTCCCGGAAACTAAACAGAGGGATTGCAATGACAAGATCTACACTGAAAATAAAAATACGTTAAATGTAATACAAGAAGCATTTCAGTACACGAGTGCATGTTAGTACATTCTAGAGAGGACAAAGTTGAAAAACAATAATCAAAGTTGGGCTACAAAAAGATCAGGCAAACGATTTATTATTCAATACACCAGAAAAGCTCATGAAAATAATGGGTTGAAGATTGCAGACACTCAAGTTCCTGAAAAGAAGAGTGGATTAGTTGCCCAACGACCATGGTTTTAGTTGATGCAACAATTAACAAAATTAAAATGGATATGCTGATATGACATACCTGAGCCTAACGTACTCGTTGTCTCTCCGCCGGCGGTACACTATGAGTACGCTGGTGACCTGCTAGCCCCAAACGGCCAGCACATCCGCGGCCGCACACATTGCAACCCCATATAGTCATGTCACCACGACCTATCGCACCAACGGTTCCCTTGAGTACCGCTCGCTTTTGTTCCTGGCCACGTAATAACTGCTCGTTGAACTCGCGGACGCCAGTCTGAATTCTGTTCCCCCAGGCAGTCCGGTTCAACGCTAAGTCTTCCCAACTTCTAAAATCAATTTTACAACGTGAAAGGCTTATCTGCACAGCACCCTGGTATCTCCGCTTCTGACCACCAGGATTTCGCTTATCTGATCTCAATTGTCTCTACAGCACCTGCTTCGGAATACGGTCATGGTCCATCCGACTGACTTGACCCAGCCAACGAAGCTGATTCAACATCAGCAGGGCTTCCATCCCTACCGATATTACCACCCCCATCCTCCTCTAAGTGTGTGCGTGATTGCACGGATGAGCACAGTTTTACCACTTGTGTCTAGCCGCCCCAATAATCACCTGAGTATTATGCTGTTGACGCCAGGTCAGTAGCGTTCGTGAGTAATGTAATGCTAGAATAGAACAAACGGGCAAGTCACACACCGTAGGGGAGCAAAATAATGGGGTCATTTGACATTCGGTCATCTACGCCACTTGATATACCTCACGTGTGTAAGAGTGACCGTTGCACAGGCAGGCGGTGCAAAACGTCATACGAGGAGTCGGTGAAGCAGACGATTTGGTAACTGTCACACTCATTACACGAAACAATTTGTCCCCTTTGTCAATTTGAATAACACAGAAAACATGAAATTCGCGAGATGAATTCAATTCGTACAGTTTTTAAAATCACAAACGTTTCACACATAAAATTAAAATAAACGAAAGGTTAACCGAAAACAAATGGGTAATCACCAGTGGCATCCTGGAGATAAGTTGATCATAGCTAGGAAAACCAGAGCAGACGCCGTTAAGTCCTTTTGAGCATACAGCAGAAGCTTGTGGCGAGTGTTTAGCAGTGCCCCAATAAACTTGAGCAGTTTCATTTGGTTGCATGTTGTGATCACACGGAACGGTGGCACTATTTCGGCCTTGTCCAATCTGGGTTAAGTACCCAGAGTTCATTGCAACTGAACTCAGATTGGTTGGTGCACGGATGTTTAAGGACTGATTCAATGATCGCTGCAGCCATTTTGGTAGGACGTTTGGTATAGTCACATGGTCGTAGACTGTGAGCGGTTAGCTGCTCAAAACACACGTGGTCATTTATATTGTCATAAATTTAAAATGTGTGTCGACTACAACAGCCTAATATGTCTTTTACACTCTTTAATTTGTGCACTGTATTTCGCTACATCCCGATGTAATTCAGTCCTGTGACAGTCTATTTCTTCAAAACTGTAGGGTGTTTTTCGATTAGCCTACGTACACTTCGCGTTATTAAGAGATCACTCAGGGCTTGATTTAAGGAGGGCAATGTGTGTACTGTAAATTCGTTTTAAACTGTCCTGAGTAATACACATGGTTCATGAGTAAGCGGGTTTAATGTGCACTGAACCTCAAAATGGAATATATGATTTAGGCTTACCTCGTTTGGTAGATGCTCCTTGACCCGATTCTCCTACCGCAGTCCGTTTTCCTAATGTGTCCCCACAGCTGCGGGTGAACAAATAAACGTTGTAACTGGTCGACAGAAGAGAATCGGACCTCTCGATTACCCACAAAGGCATGTTTCTGGTGCTCGCAAAGACAAACAGCTGGGAGGTGATATACATTCCAGTGGGAAAAGAAAATTTCCAGATATTTAGATGTGCCACACACGCTCCACCCATAAATACTAATTCCAGTAGGCCCTTTAGTTCAGATTCCGGATTTGGTAAACGGATACCTACTTCTGGGACAACCCGTAGGTCCGATGCAAACTCAATCCTAGATCTCGTTTTAATCCTATCGTTAAGTTATCTCCTTTGTAAGATGACCCGGTGAACACTGTCTTTTTTCTGTACTGTAAATTGGACCTCGTTGTGACCGAGCAATCGACAGCGATGTCCGATGGACGTGTCGGGATAGGCATTCTGACACAACACATCTTTCGGCAATCGTAATTCTCAATTGTTTCCCCAGCTCTGTTGATCACTACTCGAACTAGAGAGCGTCTATGCTACATCAGTGCGAAATTGAGGGAATTAAGATACTGTCTGGGCCACGTGGGTTTCCACTATACTTCACACCTCATCGTCCCATCTGATTTTCTCATAACTGAACACACCGCGAAAAACTACTGAATTATTGTTCTCATAGTCGTACGTGAAAAGGATGTTTGTATGGAGCGAGCTAAACTTGGTCAGAAGATTTTCTAGTTGATCCTGTTTTTTCGTTATTATCAATATACCATTCAGATATCTGTTGTAAAGAATAACCTGTCTAATTGTGTTTGACGCTGCATGTCCCAGTTTTGCCGTGAAAATATCAGCAAGCAGTGATGCCGGCCGGTTTTTCGTTGTTATTCCATCAACTTGTTTAAAGCAATCACCATTGAAGTAAAACTTGACGTTATGTATGCACGAAAGTGTCGGCTGTTTGAGAATTGCAGCTAGTATGCTTATTGAACACGAATGAGCACAAGTACAGTAACATAAATATCGACAGTTTCATTCAAGAGGACATCAGTGAATAGCGATTGAACATCAAAAGAAAACTTTTTGTACTGGATGTGCCTACCGTCTGAAGAACCGATAGAAGTTGATTTGTCCCTAAAGCCATGCTTTGACAGTTCGTGTCTTATACTTTTAAGAATGTCTACCGACCACTTGGCAAACTGATGATATGAAGGTTTATTCATAGCACGAATAGGTCCAGTAGGCATGTCGGGCTTATTGATTTTTGGAAGACCATACACTTTTGGGGTCTTCGATCCAACTGGCCTAAGGTTGTCGTATTGTGCCAATGAAATATCACTATATTTGCAGCTCATGCACTACCTGCGTTTCGACCAGTAAAACAGTATCAAGTTGAGCGTCGACCCTGACCTTCTTGGTGTCCGAAAGCACTGTGTTTAGTTAGATCTATTTGGAACGGCTGCGTCACATTCTTTGACAAGTTTCATTATGATACTAGCTTCATTCATCTCACAAACTTCCTGTTCTCTCTGTGCGATTCAAACTATACAACCAATCAGTTGAAAGGACGTCACTTAAAAGATAGATAGGCCTTTTGGCTTTTGTCAGTCAATTCACTGGTCATGATGGAGTTGTCAGGAGAAAACCCACAAAACACCGAAACTATTGAGATAAAAAACGATACAAGGGAGGTACTCTGAAAGCACAACAAACCCGGTCAGTCTAGCAACCTGGCGAACCATCATTGACTGATGAACAGTCGATAACAGTGCTGGAACTTAAGTGAACAGCTGCCACAATAATTGTAGAACGCGACGACCAGAAACAGTATATGCTGCACAATCAGCCAGGCTGGCCGTTTCGGAATCACGTGCAGACGTCGGTTAGTGTGGCTCATGTGACCAACATGTGTGGTCGTAGGGCGGACACGTGTGCGCAGACCTAGTAAAATAAGCATGCATAACAGGACCAGTTACAGTCACAACAGTACTCCATCGTTGGATTAGGGGTAATCCACTTAGTGTCAGTATGTTGGCTGACGTTCACTAGTGGACCACCATACGGGAGCTGGACCTGCGGAATGTTCATTGTTGGACTGAGCACCAGCCTGTGGTGACTGCGACTCGTTAGCAGCGTAATGTAGTTTATCTCGTTGGTGTCCTGCTCATCCGGAGTGACCTCGAACCCAATTCACGTGACAACGGAGTGTCCGTCCATCCTCCGGTTTCGTTTCTGTTATGCCACCGCCACTGGAATTGACAATTCCACGCACCCTGGTTCTGTCGAATGGTGTCACCTAAACGAATACCTTTTTGTCCACTGGAACCTAGAGGATTCAGAAGCTTCTGGCAATACATCGGTCCATTGAAGATAACCAAAAAGCAACCTATGCTCAAAAATTTGACCGAACTGGATCAAGGCGATTGTGGAGTGTTTGTCCCACAAGTAGCTCAAATGAAGTCTGTTCATTCGTACTGTAGGGTCACTTGATATTGCAGCAAGCTTACAGCCAAGTGGTCATGTGGTGCCAGGTTTGGCTTTCCAACTCTCGTTTTATAACCTCCATTGTTGGCTGTGTTAGTCCGTAGGAAGACGTATGGTTTGGTGCCTGTAAAATATACACAGTACTATCCCGACATAAAATTGCCCAAACGCGTTACTGATGAACACAAGACCAATTCAAATTCGGCACCCTTGGGAAAGACCAGTTCGAGGAAAACTGATAGCCGGCTGACTGGAAATTGGTCTGACTACGCGGGCTCCTAATCATTCGCAGTGACTCTTGAGTTGTTCGGTCAGATGAGGGTATTGAGTTAGCCGTCGAAAACCGTGTGTAAACAAACCAGCTTGAAGTAGCCGGGTTATTGGATGACATAACATGTATTAGGCTTGGAAGAGTCCATCGCGGGTGTTCTGGTGGTTGGATTCATGGTTCTCACCCGTGTGGCCGGGGTTCGACTCCCAGCGCGAGAGTGGCCTTTTCATTACGCTTGTTTCAATTAAGCGTACCAACTTCATGATGCATTGGTTTCATCACCGCAGTTCTGCATCAGTTAGGGTTGTAACATTCGGGTTTGTTGTATTCATCTGTTTGCTTTGTCCAGGGACGGCTTGGTTTCAGATCTTTTCCAGTTTATGATGTCTGGCTAATTTGCACATGCGTAAGTTAGCAGACAGGGACTGATTAAATTATTTGGTGATAGGGCACCGACCCGCTGGGTGCAAGGGGTAAACGAAGCTAGCTCGCCTGTACCCAATTGCCAAACTGAAGGCGCAGCGGGCTAATATGTACGCGGTGAGCTCTGAGCACTTGGGTGTGTTCATTCGATGTGGAATGCACACGGACAGCACCTGTGATAGGCCGGTCCTCTGGCTGTGGGTCCACGTGCAATATTTTCTGATGACAATACCAATAGGGGGTGTGTGGAGTGCGACCAAGCACATGATGGAGCAGCCGATGCGACAAAGGAAGGACTTTGTACGGGCGCGTTATCCTTTTGATATGTATTCCTAGTATAAGTGGCCAAAGAGGGACCTGAAAGAGTCAGTGGAAGAGGCTAAAGGTGTCGTGACAGCACTCCGATGTCATAACACAGTCAGTCGTTCTATCTGTAAGTACACATTAATGTGAGTGTCTCACTACGATAGTCATTTGTTTTGCATTTTGGCGTTAAATATCCGTGTTTGTAAAGGTGATACACAAGAAGCGATACAGCTCATTATTTAGGCTCGCACCTGCGGAATTCATGCACTCATGACAGGGTGTATCTGGTATGTAATTAACGTCATCAAAACTTTACTTTACTGATGTATGTGTTCTCCATGTTACCTTCTGAACGTGGGGAAGCTGACACATCCATGTACCACGTTTTGCGCAGAATACAATCATTGAGTTGCTCGCAAGTTTCAATATTGGTTGGCTGTACTTACCCGGGATTAGATTTCTTGAAACACTTAGTTAATGCTATAACATCTTACGGAGAACTCTTCGAGACAGTAGTATAGTGAGGACGGGCGACAGTACTATACTACTCACACCACTATTATTCAGTAGCGAGGCAGCAGCATAGACTGACATTGAATTAACCGTGAGAAAAATGTAAGAAGCATTGGAGTGCAGCGTGGCATGAAATGGTTGTTGGTACATAAAGGAACTGGGCATTGGCGTCCATGGCAATCGTGACGTTCTGAGACCAGTGTCGTACGCAGATGGATGTTTTTGTTTGTAGTCGTGTTGAAGCGCGTAACTCGTATTATTCTTCTGAACGGACCACCCTTGAACCATCCGCGTTCTTGGTTTATTCAACAGTATCCCGTTGATCAAGAACCGTTTCGTCTTGATCATATCCTTACCAACGACGTTCACCTGATTAACGGTCCCACTTGACCATGGTGAATGCTGGACAAACGGGTTCGGTTAATTATGCGAAAGTGAATAACTTGTTCCCCCTAAAGACCTATATCACAATGCGATCCTAGAGGAGATAAAGACACCGTTCAGCAAAGCTCAACGGTCTAACACCATCATCACACTCAAACCAGATCAGAAGTGTTGAATCATGGTTAAATAAGTCTCCGACGCTGTTAACAACAATGTTTCACTAAGCCATCATCAATTTAGAAAGCAGCCTCGATGTTCAAAAATACGATATTTACGTAATATGTGCCAAATAATAATGTATAGTAATATAACACACATAATAAATATGATGGATAAAAATACACAAGGTGTAGAAGCGGCAAACATTCTGGTTAATCCGTACATAAGTGTGCATAACTATACATCACGAGCGACGTTTGAGCACACAGGAGCAACTTGGCTGAGTTATTCCAAATATCAGTGGTACAAGTCAGAATCAAGTGATAAAACTTACTAGCCAGCATGCCATCTGACCAGCATTCGATATCCTCGGACGTGCCGAAAAGTAACGGCGAGCCCACTGAATAACCTTCTAAACTAGCGAGCCCCGAACATATTACCGAGTAGTATCGTTGTTTCTGTGAGGAGTTTTCACATATCACAAACCTTCTGAATGCTCACGAGTTTCAGATGAAGACTTCCTATTTAGGATTCGCCATTTATGTAATCTACCCCGATATATTCAAGGTTTCTGGTAGAATTGCAACCTCATCTAACCAGGAGAACTTCATAAGTACGACCTCAATAAACTTTTATTCTGACAGCTAGAGGACCATCTAATTGAATATAGGTTCATCGGTGAATTGAACAGACAGTTATCAGATAGACGTCCTATGAACAGAAGCGTTCTGCGAAGATCCGCATGAAAAACCTTGATGTTTAACATTTTTATTCCTGAACTATTCAGCATCGTCGACTCACCAACACTGTGGTACGCGGACGAAATAAAACTGTGAAATTTTGTAGAGTGTACAGAAGATATGAAAACCCTACAGAATTGTTTGATCTAGAAACAATCTACCAAGTGCTACAAGGTCGTGCATTCACCAGCAAAATTATGTTAACTACCACCTTAGCGACAGTAGGCTAATGGTATCAGTATACGAACAAAGTCTAGGGAACTTAATGATCGGCAAGCTGAGTCTGTCTATAAGCTGAGCAGCTATGTCTAGGAACACAAATGACAATACACCTCTTAGGAAAAATTCGTGAAATCTCCCGCCATAAAGTCTTTCACATTACTTTGTTTTCAGTGTTCCGCCAATATCTAGAAAAGAACATCCAGGCCTGTCATTCTCACCCCAAGAAAGGCACTTACTGGGAATTTTCAAAGAGGAACCACTGGAAAAAATGATGGGGCTCAGGAAAATATCCAATTCAGACAGACCAGCGAGATAAAAATAGATTTTCAATGCAATACAGATACCTGGGAATATACCTAATTCTAACTAGTGAAATACTCAACAACCCAGAACATTCACTGGGAGATCTTCTCCCCATAAACGAGAATGAATGTCTAAAGTGTCGTTTGCAGCAACTGGAATACCGAATGGGCCGGATACTTTGTAAACAGCACTGCTTCACGAGTAGAGTCTGCACATATTGGAACTCACTGCTCAACCATGTGGTCACGACTAAATTATTTGGAACTTTTAAACCTCTTTTGGATCAGCTTTTACGTGAGAGACAATCTACGCTGCACGTTTTCCAACCACCCTCCTAGCTCACTCTCAAAAGCACGTGAGGGGACGTAGTTTGTGTTTTAACGTTCGTTACTGATAGGATTTCCGGCCACTACCTTTATTTAAGTTTCCTGTTAGTCACCTTTTAGCAACACATATAAGCCATTCAACCGTTTTTTTCTGATCATTTGAGAGACAGTATAGTATCTTCTTAGCATCTGAACTTAAAGATAAATATTTCGATGTGATGTTTTTACTACTTAAAAGACGTGCAGTAGTGTGTAAGCATTACGAAAACCTTTGCATCTTCCTGCGTTTTCTTTTCAAAAGGTTTGTGGGAACATGCTCGACTTCAGTCATTTACCAATAAGCCAAATGCGCGGGGTCTCATTCAGAACGGTATTGCCAGGACGAAGCGAACAAAAACAGGCAGTGAGTTTAACTCACATTAGACGGTTACAAATTGGAATGGGGCTTTGACGCAATTATTCTACAATCATGAGACAACTGAAGCTAGAGAAGCTTGATCCTTCATAGGTGGAGAGTCACGGTAGGCGCATGGTCTGAACGAGGGTTTCCTGAATGCATAAAAATGATTTCTCTAATCGAAATTCGATCGTTTCAGTTGTAGCCAGAGGTCAGCACTCCCAATTTTGACTGACTTTCTTTCATTCGGTAAATCGAATGAAGAGAATTGGCTGCGCTTCCGACGTGATTCCATGATGGCATTCATGGTGGAAACGTCACCGCTGATGTAGACTAGGCGGTGATCGTAAACACATTCAGATGAGCGTCTGACCATGGAGGCTGCATAAAGCGATGGCTTTTGGGGGTTAAGTTCCTCGTGAATAAAATTTAAGTTCGCACTCATTCAGTTTCAGTTCCCAACCTTGTTGCGACTGGCGTTTAACGAAAAGCTTCTTACCAAGAGGCAGCATTTCACCACCTCAGCATGAACTGAAGGGACCTAGATGTGCAGGTGAACGACAAAACAGGAATCGAGGGGGCCCGATTACAAGTGAAGTTTAAGGAGAGGATTGGAAGTTTACTGGCTACTCCCGATGAGCGAATTTTGCTGTAATGTCACTGAGTCAGTCTGTGGTCATCACCTGCGAGTGTGTGGGCAATCCAAGCTAAACAAACTATCCATGATCAAAAACGACCTGATCTAGTATACGGAAGAATAAGTGTTTGACATAACCCACTGAGTTTTATGCAAAACCGAAATTGTGTGGATTGACTAGCGGTGTTGTGACCGCAAAAGACGCTCGGCCAGAGAATTCGTTTATTGAGCAAACTCC
>LUCH01017370.1:0-45533 GCA_013368495.1 Paragonimus heterotremus
GTTTATATCAGGCCTTCTATTGCAGGCGTACACGGGATCAGGCGAACAGAACAAACGAGCAGGAAAACACGGTTGCAGCCGGGATCCTTAGAGAATCCACACGATCGCGGTTCACTACATCCCCTTCTACATTCTAAAGCAAATCAAAAACTGACATAGTTTTACTAGCCGGCAATTTCAGTGCTCATCTTGGTCCTTGGTCTCTCGAGTAGAGGCGTACAGAAGGTACGTTTTGTGTTCTAGCACAACGCAGTGATGATGGCGAAAGACTGCTGCAGCTCTGCGCCTCTCGTGGTATCTCTATCTTGAATATCGTGTTT
Organism: Paragonimus heterotremus; assembly: GCA_013368495.1. Lineage (NCBI taxonomy): Eukaryota > Metazoa > Platyhelminthes > Trematoda > Plagiorchiida > Troglotrematidae > Paragonimus > Paragonimus heterotremus. The sequence goes on from LUCH01017370.1 coordinate 321, forward strand.
GGACACAAGAACAGGTACTTTGTTATATGGAGCTCATTCTTTTCTCTTTAGCTATGGACATAACTCAATCATGTGGCAGTGTGGTAATTGGGAATAAGTTATAGTAATAAGTAATGTACTTGGCTCAAACCCAGAGCTAGCTTCTACGCAGTAGTAATAACACAGCACGTCAGCCAACGGAATTGTAATGTATTCAGTATATGTTCAACGTAATTCTTCATGCAGTAAAGCAACAATAGCATATAGTGTCCCGTTATGATTTACAATCATCACAGACAGTCAGCTACAGGTGACACCCTTTTGTTAAACTGTCGTGTATTCTGGAACAATCACTTGGACTTGGATCGTTCTGTTGTGTGTACTCGTTTTGCGTTGTGCTTTGTCTAAAGATCATATATTCGTAAATGCATTCGAACGGGAAGGGTATACAGGACGCTTATCAGGAGATATCTCTGAACAAATTGCCCAGATCGACACAGGTGACAGAAGCTTACGAGCGTTGGAACTATGTCACAACAGCTATGAAAAGTTGTTGTGAAGCCGTGTATTCCTAAGGAGCTATTCAGTTGGGACAGAACGGGACTTCCATCACGTCAACAAACGTCGTGAAAGAGCGTTGCTCATTTCTACCTGGTTCTGAATATGATGACATCCGCCGGAAACTTAAATGCAAGCTGACTAAAAGCTTGCGCAAAGACAGTGAACATCACTCAGTCGAGCAGTCGAAGACGATGAAACGATTCTTTCAATCTGGAAATAACGAACAGCTTTATTTCCTGATCCGTGGTTGTTCTGAATGTCGAGTCAGTGTGAGACCGTTTGTGGAAAAGATGGCTTACTTGTCACCAGCTAATCATACCAACTTGACATATGAGCTCAACATTTAAGGGAACGGTTTAACCGGCCCCAACCGGACCGTGTAGATGATGGGACCCAAATGGTCATCTGTTATGTTCCGGAGGGCCCTCCGTCGAAAGTAAAATCGGCTCCGGAGCTTCATTTTCTGAGGCGCAACAAGGCTGCTGAACCAGATGTCAACAGTAATTACCGTTTTCACAAATGACACCTGAAGTCCACGTAGCAACCAAGAAGGCATCCGTTTAGTGTCTGTTACGTCCAAGTTACTTACTGATCTTACATCACATCGGCTCACTAGGCCCGGAGAATGTCAGATGCGTGAGAAACGGGTGCGATTCCGGTCTGAATGGGGATGCGTTGATCACATTTTTACCCTGCGACGGATCTTGGAGCATCGGCACCCTTGTGGGCAGCCGACGGTCGTGGTCTTTTCTGACCAAAAGGGTGCTTCCAATTCCGTTGCTCGTAACATTATCTGAAACTAACGTATTCTCCCGGGAGTTACATGGAAGTACCTAAGTTTGTTGAGATAACCGTATGCTCATTCGGCAAACAGAGTGATAGTTTAGTAACAGCTGACTCGGACGTTTATCAAGCTTAGTGGTGTTCGTCAAGAATGTCCGGTATCCCTATTCCTGTTCAATTTTGCCATCAACAGCATTCTAGAAGATGAGATTGAGGAATCCAGTGAGCTTGGTGTTGGGCTTCTTCTTGGTGTTAGGTTGACTGACATGAAATATGTGGACGGCAATGTTTTACTTAGCCTCTCTACTGAAGATATGCAGACCATTCTGTCCCATTCACCATGAAGATTCCAGCATGTTCACTGGGCCTGACCACCGCTATCTCCGCTAATTAGCCCACGTGAAGTGATCGATATCGTGAGCAATATGGCCGTTTGCCGGAACAGATTCCGAAACGCCCGGAATACGCAGTCAATTGGTTGCCCATTCGCGTTGCACAGCCTGCGAAGGTTGGGTCACGTACTCAATATACCAAATGAGCGTCTACCGTACTGGGCATAATATAGGGAAACCACTAATAAACGGGTAAAACCGCGTGATGGTCAGGTGTCAACGTGGTCAAGGAATATGGGGACGCTGACTGCTCCGTTAAACAAAGTGGGTAGGCGTTGAGTGTCTCACTGGGGTCCACATGGTTATTCAGGCCGCCGATTGCGAATGTAATCCAAGGTGGTAATGTGTCATGGTTAGTAGAGTGCCTGTATTCATACCATTTCTTGTTTTATTAACATTTACCCTTTTCAGTAATCTCCTACTGTTCTAGAATATTTTGCTCCATTGTTTGGGTGAGTATCAGCCCATGCCACAGTACTTTCAAACTTGATTCAGGGCAGTCGTAATGATGATGATGATGATTGTAAAGTACATCCTTTCTTTCCGTGATATATCTATCAGCGTTTCCGTTAATCCAGACGTCCTCACGAGTTCGAATATGCCTTAATCGGGCATATTGCTTCAGGCGGAGGCAGTGCAGCTGGCATCCTATCTTTGTCCACGGACACCAAATTATCTTCAGCGTGAAGATGCGTCTACACAAACTGGCAGGCCTAGTTGCTAAATTTGTGTCTATTTCGAACTGCAGTGTTCTTGAGGTTTTTCGGCAAGCAGAAAGATAACGAAGTTGCTTTGGACCGATGCACTGTGATCTTATCGGCATTCGAAAAACCAGCCGTTATGTAACCGTTTCACCAAATGAATTTCAGTGCCCACCTGTCACTTCCAAAAATCTAGACTAATAGAACGGTATATAGGAAATCAGTGGTGTTAACCCAATTAGAGAAAGCACCATGGTGCCTGCTAGGTTTTTATTTGGAACAAGCTCTTGCAACAAGAGTTCGTTCTAACGGGCATCTTTGTATTTGGCCGCACACTCAGTAACAATGTACACCTTCCCAGGTCTGTTCGCATTCAACACTGAATGATGAGGTGAATACCTTCAACCGTACCAACCCTTACTGCATAAGCTGTTTTCAGTTAGTTCTTGCGAATGAGCTGCGGTTAGCTACTCATTATTAAATACAGCTTAACTGTTTCCCTCAGCTCGATGCGTCAATGTTTCAGTGACTTGAACAAACCCCTTGTTGTTAGGTCACAATACATCAGGTTCGATGACTTCCTGGACACGACTCTTACAGTGATAGATAAAATGGGAAAGCTTCTCTCCTTCAATTCTCAGTATGTTAGTCAGGTCAAGTTGAAAATTCCAGTCCGCTTTCTGTTAAACCTACATTGATTTTCATGTGCAATCTTACCATAGAGGTCACAGGAGACCCACAAGCAATCTGGCGGTATCAACTGGCAACCGATATTACATTCCCACTTACGTTGAGGAAGGATTGTTCATTCTGTCTAAACAGAGGTTTAACCCCCAACCTTCTGTTAAATCCCAACAGTGTCCAGAAGTATTTTAGCTTTCCTTTCTCTGGATATACTTATTCTTCAATGAGACTTGTTCATCGTTAAATGTTAGGTGGATTACACCAGGAATGAAGTTATGTATCTTAGGAACACGTTTCGTCTTTCATAGTGGGTCTGACTGCTTCCAGAGCGGTAACACCGAGCGTGATACCTGGTTGGCCTGTTAGTAAATACGTGTAGTCAATTATGACCTATGCGATAGTTTGTCACAAGTGATGTGAAAAATCAGGATTGCCTAGAATGAGGTCCGAACTCAGAAAGTTGCACAAGTAGGACAGTAAGCGAGTACCAAACCACAAGGCTACGGCAGGCCAGTTATCGGTCACGGGTGTACTATTTTGTGTTATATTACGGTCCTCCAAAATTGCGCAGTACCCACCGAAATATTCTGTTTTTTCTCGTCATACACGGACAAAGACGAACTGATAAAATGAAAACCCAACATTTGGTAATACTCCTATCGTTCTCGCTCATTTGCTGATATCTGAAATTATCGATAACATCTTCTCAGTATAATCAGGTTTGTTCAGAATCACAATCCCGACACCTCTGTCTGGTCGAGTGAGTAGGATGTCAGGTGTACGTAAAATTCTCAGGGCATCCAGATGCTTCCGGGTTATCGGACTCGTATGAGATACATCGACTGGCAATAGTCGTAACAACTAATGATCAACACACATTTGAACTGCTCAGGATTGGCATCAGATGAGGAACTGAGATCCAGTGTTTGGTTGGAGAGACTCTCAAAGTGGACTTCAATCTCTAATTGTCCATCCTTACGATGTGGGCAACAAAACTTAGGTCTTAACGATAATATTTCAAGTAAAGCATCGTCAAGTACGATCTTCAGCAAATTATGCACGTAATTTTCCGGGTTCGTTGGGAATTGTAAATGAGGTTTCACATCGATGATTCCCCGTTCGAGGTTATCTGCTTTTTAAACAATCGTTCGTCACGTCGTCACTTTTGGTGTTATGGGAATTTTCCGACAAGACTCCCATCATTCGTCGTCACAGACAACAGACTGCAAGAAATGCATGGATCTAACACTCTCTCTGTTACAATAAACCAGAAAATCTATTCATCAGGACGTAAAAGCTCGCACTGACTCACAAAATGTTCGGAGAGTTTTGAACATATGTGCAAAACTTTGACTGTTTATCAGTAGTATATTTACAAAACAAAAATAAACACCCAAATATACTCTGGATGTCGACTTCAGTGAGATTTCAGCTAAGAAGTACACGCCATTTGCCGCCTTTCTTCCATTTCGTGACTTCCAACTACATCGGAAGAATTGAACGATTGCATGGGCGTATGTATATGAATGTCCAAAGTCAGACAGTACAAGTGTCACTCGCGAGAAATAGCAGAAAACTTTTCGGGGCTTTTCAAATGATAAACTGTTTTTAGAGTACTGTACAGTCCATGGCAATTAGTAAGTTGATGGTAATCAACATATGAAGTGATGCCACCAATCGGACTTACATCATAGAGGACATCACAGCGTCAAGAGTCATCCTTATGCAGAAAATAGTCAGAGAAACATGCATAACACTCAAAAACAGAGGGGTAATTTTTATGAATATTTAATTCACGTCACGATTACAGCATTGAAGCATGTTCTCATGTTAGATGATAAACTAATTCAATAAGACTTATAACATGGCGTGCATCACTGTAGGTACTTCTGGCAATATACAAATTATCAGTGTTGTTTTATTTTCTACACTTCATCTCGTTAAAGTCTGTATTTGTTCACACAACCAATATTTGGGTTGGTGCTGAAATTATCTGCTAGCCATTGAATCAGACGTATGAGCTCCCGAGAGAAGTTCACAAACCTAACTGAAGTAGGTTGAAGTTCCTATACTGAAAAAAGTCACCATTTGGAAAGAAGTCCAGTGAGCGAAGCAATAAATCACTGTTCAAAAATACACGTGAAACCAGACGTTATCTATTAAAGGCTGTTGGGTGTGAAGACAGAACAACCATTATGGGAAAGCAAAAATGGTATTGTATAACTTTGTAGACAGTACTGACAAAAATGATTGGTGGGTAGCTTAGAGACCGAGCGTCGACTAACAATTGGTCACATCTCATGAAAATAAACGATCGAACGACATACATCATGCGAACTTCCTTAACAGTCTAGATACAATATGCAATTAAACATCGTGGAACTATTTTATGCATCGCGCCACAATTAACCCACTGAAATCCCCAAATCATCACAAGACAGATACGCTTGAACCTTAGAATGCTAATGGTTTCTGTAATTCTGTCAGCAAGGCCTGAAGTAGTAGTTTCACGCAAACTGGGTATTATGGTTGATTACCATATGGAGGTTTCCTTAGGCAAAGTCGGTGGTGCATTAGGTGAGCCACTCGCCCCTACCTTTTGAAAACCTATGGCTTGAAAATAGTGATGAGTTACTCATTATTTTAAACGTGACTACACGTGGGTTACTAAGATAGCTTTAAATTTTCCTAGCCGCCAACTCGTTTAGTTTTGGGCACAGCATACGAAAAGTAAAGCCCTTTATCGACTTTTAAAAAAGGGGACCATTTTTAAAATTGTCCTAGTCGATTTAGTCGGAAGTGCCGGCACTAGCTTTTGGCTCTTTTTGTGATCGTCTGAGTCGTTACCGATTTCTCACTCACTGCTGACAGTGTGTTGTCTAACTACTGATTTCCTGTGATTGAATTTTAGTGTAGAATAAGACTGTCAACAGCCTACGAAAGATAAAACAGTCCATGTGCAAGGTATATAAAAAGTGTCCTGAAATACGCTTACGGTGAACGCATCGGTGGCAAGAAACATACACCCCGTTTCATTTCTTAGTGCTCATGAATGCTTTACAAGATTTACTGAAGTCGTTCGCTGAAGACAGCGAATTATCAGATGCATTAATACCATTGATTAGGTGTATCCTAGATAGAGGTGTGAGTGGAGTCAAAGGAATTAAATCGCGAAAGTAAAGCAAACCCTAAGTCGTCCACGATTGATTAGAATCACGGGGGAAGAAACAAGTAGTAGAATGAATCAACTTGAAATTGCAGCGGTGTATGTGTTTGTTAGTACTGTTGATATGTACGATGGAAATAAGACACTAAAAATATCTGCTTAGCCATCACAAAATATCCAGGAAACGGTCGATAACAACGGCTCCCAAACTGCAACTAATATAATAGGCAGTCAACTCGAACTCAAACCGCTATTTGTGTCAAATAGGTAATAACAGAACCAATAGAAAGAGCACCGTGAAACAGAACAAATAAAGTCCCATAGTGTGGTTTGTTGATTGAGAGATTCATTGATTGAGGTGAAAAAAGAATGGCAGAACAGATCAGCGAATGTCTGATATTGTAATAGATTAACGACAACTTGATTGAAGATGAAATGTAGGCTGAATACGATGGGAGAAGAGGCAAACCTAATCTGAGAGGTTGCTGGTACTTCGAGCGGGTTTTTCTCACAGAATAAACAGTATTTATCATTTCGCTGGAAACTTACTTGTGCAACTGATCTGTCAAAATATCCATAAACTTCTTCCAATGCAAAATGTTTACCCGTCATGGAAAAGTTTTGTCATACAATCGTGTTTATTACTTTTTGCATACAAGTTTTAGCATGCCGGTAGTTGGAAAATGGATGAACCCCAATAAACCTCGATAGAAAATAATCGACGGAATCAAGGACTGGACTCAGCGAAGATGAACAGTGATCATGAAACGTCCAATACTACTGGAGAGTATTCAGAGTGTCCCAATCGTAGGTGATGGTGTGAAACACTGGAACTGAAATTTAATCCAGCTGATTGTCAATCACAGACCGTTGAAGGAAGAAATGACATATGAGCGTAGCAGAGTTTTACTCAGAAGTGTTGTGTCACTATTTTTTTATCAAGTCTAACAAAAATGTATAGTGTGGTCTCATGCAGCATTTACACGAGATTAACAGAATAAACTATAAAACAATGGAAACATCACAATATTCTCTTCCCAATACACCTAAAGCAAACACTGATGATCAACCAAGATGTGGGGTAAATTAAACTGAAGCAATTGAACAGAAACGAGCAATCAAACTAATGTCTGCCTGTGTCCTTGGTAAAATGTGGCGAAGAAGGGCTGATGTCTGTGAGTGGTAGTTGGAAACTGATGGTGTACTCACCGAGATTGCAGGAACTACTTGTAGGGCAGCGGGAGGAAGATATGTTGTAAACTGACGTGATATGTTATCTGGTGATTGTATAAAGTCGTCGCTTACGTAGGCCATTTTCAAAAGGTCACTACTGACGATGTCATATGTTGCAGCCCGATCAGTGATGAAGCACTCGCCCTGGCGTCATACTATTCTGAATGATCCAAAGTTGGGAGATCCCAGTGGTCGTTTTACTACATCACACTAGATAAAGCCATGTGTACACATATGCAAATCACGAGAAATGTCACTGGGCCAAACGTGGTTCTGCATCGCGTAGAGAAGAGATGCTCCATGTGTTTCCTAGGAGCTCGAGCACAGTTCATTGGGCCAAGTGTTTGAGGTAACGCTTGGAAAAATTTATCAGGTACTCGCAGGATTGTTCCGTACACTAGTTCTGCCGGAGTGATTCCAAGATCTTCCTTGAAAAGTGATCTGCTACTTAAACAAGGTAAGTGGAGAGCACTCTGTCCATTTGTGTCTTGATGATTAGGTAGTTAATGATGTCTTCAGTTGTCGATGGGAACGCTTCACCAGAACATAGAAAGGCAGCTGATGCGCAGTCGTCTTGATATGTTCACAATCAAGTATAGACGACAAATCACGGAAGAGGTGGTACTGGAATTCCGTGTCTCTGTTTGTGGTAACCACGACAGGTACAACAAAATTAGTTATCCAGTGGAGCAGAAAATCCCTGGAAACAGTCTCACTCGTGTTATCCGGTATGGAAGTAACCATCCATCATCGACTGAACTGATCGAAACCAGTGAACAGGAAAGCCTTTCCATCGGATGGTAGTAGTAGACCAATAACATCTAAACGGACTTGTGGGAAACGAGAATTTGTTGTGGGGAACTGGGTAGGCGGGGGATAACTTGGCGAGATATCTTGCTATGCTGACAGTCCGGACAGAATTCGGCCCAGATACGTGTATCCTGGTTCGTACAAGGCCGAAGGTAACACTGAGAAATGAGTTTGAGGATAGCGTATACATCGGGATGTGACAGCAAATGTAGAAAGTCGAACAAGATTCTACAATAAATCAGTGGAACAAGTGGTCGAGCATCAGATGTAGATACGTTGCACACGATGTTGTAATAACAATAAAAAAGAGTAACCTAAGACAATCAGAAGGATGGTTACGTTTCCGGATGAGACAGCTCTTCGTCGTTTAGCGATGCTTCTCCCAAGCTTATATCAGACGACGTGGAAACCACATCAATTGACAGTCTGGAAAGAGTGTCTGCGATGACACTGGTAGATCCTGGAATGTGATGAAGGTCTGTGCGATGAATTCCAGATGACAGATTTCACGTGGGAGTGTTTGTCCCACACGGATTTGAGCGCGTAGATGAGTGGTTTACGGCCAGTCGAAAAAGTGAACACTCGACTTCGGAAATGTCAAATTGACTAGTAAATAGCATGTAGTTCCCCGCCAGATGTGTTGTTGTTGTGAGCCATGATCACAGATGGCGCAAGTGATATTTATTCAACAAATCAACATATGTTATACGTTTCAACACAACAACAAACGAAAACGCTCATCTGCTTACGGTGCCGGTCCCAGAACGTCACGGTTACCACAGACCCCAGTGCTCGGTTCCTGCATGTGCCGAGAATCATTTCATGCGATACTGCACTTTGATATATCTTCTTTTATTTTTCCTGCGGCTGTTAAACCGTCAAAATCCATGCTCTTGCCCAACTACTGAATAGTAGTGATGTGAGTAGTGTAAAACGATCGCTCACCCCCACTACGTTATAATTGACTTGGGGAGGGGAGGACTTTCGGGTGAAGAACGAGAGGGTTTGTAATTTACTGTTGACAAGCTGGAGAACTACAGTTGCCTTTGCCGAAGCATCGGTTGAGAGAAACAATCGGGTGTAGGGGTCAACGTTAAAATGCGAGAAGGCAGTGACTTCATCGACTGTTGCTTTCCAGCATTAAGCGCAAGTAACACTCGAAAACTGAACACCATTACTTTCTTTGATCCTTATAGAAGAACGGCTAGTGGTTTTAAAATGTGTCAATGTGGTATGTAACGACGATAGCAGTTGATCATACCAATGTAACGTCAAAGTTTTTATTGGGATCAGGAGGAGGGAAATCCTGCAAAGTTTTAACCTTTGTGCCCAATGGTCAAATACCCTTGCAATCGATAACATAGCTTAAGAATTTCCGTAAGCCAACACAGAAGACACGCTTTGAAGGATTCATAAAAATTCCGAGTTAGACAAACTGTGCGAACAATAAACGGAGATCCCGTTCGTTTTCGGTTTATGGAACAACATTGTTATTGTTAAGTTTCGTTACGTCAGACATTTATGCTGCTCGCCGTCGACTTCTGGCTTACCCTGAGTAAGGTTTGTGACCGAGTGTGTACTCTCGCTTGTCTCAGAACACTTCTGTCTGTTTGGACTCACCACAACGAATGACAAAGATGGGATTCGAACCGACATGTTTTCCAGTGCCATTCTTGACTACCTTCCATGTAACCACTACAGTGACTGTAAAAAAATGTGTTGTTAATTTTGCCATTTTAGGCCTATTTGCGCAGTCAAACTGGTGGAGTTTGTTTTAAAAATGGCATCTCTGAATGAAGCGGAGTCTCATAACATATGTAAGCAAGACGTGCTCGCGCAGAAATTGAGTAACAAGTAGGGTTAGTATTGTAAAGACCATTGGTGAAGATAGCAACCAAAGTGGACGAGAACGGTGAGCGATGTTGAAAGGCTGGGTAGTACCAAGCGTTCCTTAGCAGGACCATATCTCAATCAAGTGAAATGTCAAATTATAGGTAATACGAGGTATTAGATTGGAACCAGCTCTCAGATTTGGGATGATGTGCACCTCATACAAACGTCTCAGCGAAATCTACAACACGTGCTGAAATTCAGGACTCCGTAACAAAACCCAAAGTTCAGACGAAACGAATTTTCGATCGGTCACGTCCCTTAACTAAGTCAGGTGAACAAACGGATACAACATACCGCTGAAACTCCAGACAAATTGATTGGCTGGGGGTAGGGTAGAGGTGTCTGCTCACTTCTAATAATTTCTTCCGGCCCCATCGATTCAGGGTTTTGGCCACCACGATCCACGATCGACAAAACCTGACTGCGTCCAACACGTCTGTAACTGTTCAAACTCTTGAAAGGCAAAACTGGACTAGGAACCAGCAACAACAAACGATAAATAATAAAACGTTGCATCCATGAACAAATTACTAAAATATTGGTCAAAATCTAACAATTTTCCCGTGGAATATGAGGCACGTCATGTCGTATTTTTAGGTTTATTGTACTATTTGAGGACTGATGTGACGTCATACAGCCATGCTACCAAAACGATAAGCGTCGCCTGGCACCCCTCAATTTTGCGCCTCGTTACTGAGCTGTGTCGTTTCACTTTCACTCAACGTGTCCTATTTGTCTTGTTTGACCACTATCCGTGCCGTGATGAAGGCAACTCGTGTTACGGAGATTGGCGTGGATAGCTCGTTCAAAATGTTGTCCAGATTGAGGTGCTTTGTCCTCTGGATATCTGCTTCGTCCTGAGAAACGAAATATCCAGGATGAGAAGTTTGTTTACTTTGAGTCGACACAAAACTTTTGCATCAAGCAGGTTTTCGTTATGTGATTACGACCTAGAATAATATGTTGATACATGTGAGTACTGATAGAACTTGGTGGAGTGAGGTAAGGGATGTAACATATTCATTACAAGTATTGCGTTTGTTCGCAAACTGACTTCCCCAGCACTGTACAGATTGTAGATGTAGATGCTCAGAAGACTGATGTCTCGATGATTGTCAGAGTACTGCCTGCTACCCTGACCTTTAAACATTTGTACGATAAGGACATCTTTAAACCGTTGTGGCTTTTCTTCCTGCTTCCAGAAAAAGCAAACCAGCTGGAGAAAGGTGAGTTCTAGTGCCCGTCCGTCAGTCCTCATAACCTAGCCTGACGATCCATCCTAGCCTTCAGTCTTCTTATTGCACTGTTGTTTGATCACTTCTTCAACTCTGGTTAATTCAGAGCGACGGCAAGTGAAGATTTGGAGGCCTGTTCCGGCAGGCTGTCCACGATCACCCAATCAATGGTAACAAGATGGTTTAGTAGGCTACCAAAGTGTTTGTGTCCATCTTTCGTGATATCCTCTGACTCGGTGCCCTAACCGCCGATGTCCACGTCAATCAGTGCTTTGGTAGGCTTCACAGATAGACTGGAACTCGCCTTAAGCGAATGGTGGAACTGTTTTTGTTGTCAGCGATTGGTGTAGTCTTGCATCCACCCACCAGTCTTCCTTGATTTCGCGAACAATCCGAAATGTCTCTCTTTAGTCCATATTGTCGGAGTTCGTTGTGGAGGCAGCGAATTCGACATTCTCTTCTCCCACCAATTCAACAATAACCACGTTGATGTAATCAAACCAGTCCGGACGTTTCTGGCTGCCATCGTGATATGTTCCTTGATGAATTGACACACACTCCCAGGGACAGTGTATACAGGAGCGTCTTGTAGACGAGCGGAAACTGGCCGCTGGAAAGCAGCCCTCGTCTCGAAATTCCCCAGTCGTTTGACATACAATATCTGCTGTTGATTAGAGTATCTACAGTAAACAGACTTGCTTACACGGATGAACAATCTGGTTCTGACTAGACTAAGGTCGGTACTAAATTCAACGCCGCGCACCACTCGCATGAGAAGCACTTCACTAATTTCGCGCTATCGCAAAATCACATAACCAAGCAAATGATAGTGACCGCTTGTTGTAATCCAAGAATGTGAATGGCACAAGTGTTATGTATTCGACAAAGCAATACACGGGTTAAGCATTTAAACCAGACCTGTCACAAAACCACTCATTTGCACGCGGTATTCGGCCTCAGACAGTTTCGGCTGCCACAGACGTGAATGCTCAGTTCCATTAAGTAGCAAGGACCGTTACGGGCGATGCTGCACTTCGATGATCCTTCCTGCAATCTTCTTGCGGCTTGTACGTTGTCAAAAAATATGCTCTGCACCTGCTACTGAATGGCCGCGGTATAGGTAGTATAATACGATCGCTCAGCTCCGCTGCACGCTTAGTGGGTTAGTCCACGTCATGATGTCACTCGCATCCAAGTGAAATCAAGTGTTCGTCATAGCCAGCTCGTGAGTAGCACACAATTGGAGCAATCGATCAACTTTCTCGCTGAATGAACTAACATCGTAGGGTCAGAGGATACCAGGTCCGACTGTAGAGTCGGACCCAACGCCAGTGTTCAATTCACCTAGATCAAACAGTCGGCCACTCACCGGTGCCGACCAGATTGTAGCGGACAGCTGAACATAGAATTGGTTCTTTGTATCATCAGTGTAAAATATTTGGATCATAAACACTAACAAATTTAACACACTTACCTCGACCGAGTCCAAGGCGCATCGATAGGATTCGAAGGTTGGTGCTGTGCTGTTCGCCTATCAGCAAAGCACTGGCACGATCAGTGACTGCGAAACAGACAGCGAGCACCGTCCGCCGGGTAACTTATCCAGTAGATGGTGCATCCAATACCTGTTTCCCGCAATTTATCGACCCACAGACAAAACCAGACCAAGCAAGAACAACCATCAAGCACAACCAAGACACAACACACTGTCACCATCCAGTACGAGCATACCTGTGTTTTGGCCGGCTGCTCCCCTGTGACCAGTTACACACAGTAGAATCAGCAAAGGTTTGCCTTAAGAAACAATTTGGATTGATAACTTAAAGGCTCACAAGTCCGACGTACCTATGGTGAAATGACAGCGCCATCAGAAGCCTCTACATCTACAATCTGTACAGTGCTGGGGAAGTCAGTTTGCGAACAAACGCAATACTTGTAATGAATATGTTACATCCCTTACCTCACTCCACCAAGTTCTATCAGTACTCACATGTATCAACATATTATTCTAGGTCGTAATCACATAACGAAAACCTGCTTGATGCAAAAGTTTTGTGTCGACTCAAAGTAAACAAACTTCTCATCCTGGATATTTCGTTTCTCAGGACGAAGCAGATATCCAGAGGACAAAGCACCTCAATCTGGACAACATTTTGAACGAGCTATCCACGCCAATCTCCGTAACACGAGTTGCCTTCATCACGGCACGGATAGTGGTCAAACAAGACAAATAGGACACGTTGAGTGAAAGTGAAACGACACAGCTCAGTAACGAGGCGCAAAATTGAGGGGTGCCAGGCGACGCTTATCGTTTTGGTAGCATGGCTGTATGACGTCACATCAGTCCTCAAATAGTACAATAAACCTAAAAATACGACATGACGTGCCTCATATTCCACGGGAAAATTGTTAGATTTTGACCAATATTTTAGTAATTTGTTCATGGATGCAACGTTTTATTATTTATCGTTTGATGAGAAACTATTGTGACGGTACAATGCGTTAGAGGAATATGGTATTTTTACATTGTCCATTTGCACGCTGGTTCCCAGTCCAGCATTGCTTCTAGGCGCTGAAACAGTTACAGAGACGTGTGTGAACAGCCAGGTTTTGTCGATCGTGGGCCGTGGTGGACAACACACTAAGTCAATGGGGTCGAACGACTTTATTGGAAATGAGCATACAACCCCACTCTACCCATAGCCAACCGACCTGGCTGTGGTTCCAGCGGTATGTTGTATCCGTTTGTTCACCTGACTTGGTTAGGGGACGTGAGCGTTCGATAAGCCCTTTGGTCTGGACCCTGGATATTGTTGCCAGGTCATGATTTTCTAGGCGTGTTGCAGGTGACCATGAGTGATGTTCTCAACTTAGGAGCTTGATAATTTGCACACCAGTGTTATGTTTTGTATGCGGAATGTAATTAAGTGTTTATTTTTAGTTTACAATTGGAACATGCAATGGAGCATGCTTTGCAGATAAAGATGAAGAGAATTAAGTAACACAACTGAAAAAGGGCGGTCACCATTACTACAGCATAAGGAACCAGGTTAACCTGGATAAATAATATCTTATTGTGTGTTATGTGCGAAAATGTTACATGTTTCCACACAGTCGGTAAAATCAAGTATTTTACTTGATTTGACTCTGGGGTATGCCAGGTATTTTGCGAAGCATCGTCACGATAAATGACTCAAGAAAATATTGACGATAAATGCAAAAACATGTTCAGTAAATTTCCGGCAACCTACTTATATCGAATCTCATGGAAAATGCAGGCTTTCGTTCATTTCAACTCCACATCTAGAAGTCGGTATGCATAGGGAGCTAGCTTTTCCGCCACTTGTATAGTCCAATTTCCTTTTATGTGTACGAAAATGACTATGAAATTGAACGCTTCTGAGGGACTATGTTGAAGTAGACAAACTTGTCGACTCCGTCTACCTTGACTGTTTCGGGAGCAAATTGTGTGGTAAATAACTAGCAGTTTAAGAAACGCAATGGTAATCGCAAATGTGTTTAGCTCAAATTCAGAGCTAGTTTCTACGCAGTAGCGATAACACAGCAAGCGGACCAACAGAAGTGTAATGTAAACCGTGGTAAGTACAACGTAGTTATTCATGTAGTTAAACAATAATATCACAGTGTTTGGTTACGAATTATAATCAACCCACCCGCCGTAGTTTAAGTTAAAATCTGCGTTGTTATGATGATGAAATTGCTTTTTCATTGTTCTTTTTTCACTGACAGGTGGCAGGAATCATCGATTGTTTGAGTTCCTTCATTGATCTTCTCGACACTCGAATATGCAGGATGTTACTTATCTTCCTTCTTCCAACGACTCACCATGTGCGCATCTAGGAGACCCAAAGGCCACGTCATTGACTGTCAGCCCCACTTGCATAAGTAGCGCATTCCAGCTATTAATGATTTGTTGATAAAGACGAAGTAGAGAGTGAAATCGTCCTGGGCGCCGCTTGAGAATCGTGAGCAGATGATGCCGGATTCTATACTCGTTTCGAAGAGGAATATTTGATCTAAGCTTTTTCTTCTTTATCAGTTGCACGGAAATATTTTTTTCGCACCAACTCAATTCCAAATGCTTCTTCAGTATTTGAAATCTGAATTCAAATCTGACAAGCTGCGGAACCCATGCAACTGCGTTTAATGAAACATCGGTCAGTAGAGTAACTAAGCACGAATAGCAAACTGTGGCAGAATACAAGGAAATCACCGTAAGCTAAACGGTCAAACTTCATGCGATCACTTCATTTCTGTCTCGCGTTTTATCTCATCCATCTATGATGATGGAGAAATCAGAATATCTAATATCCGGATTTTAAAGTCGAAGTTATTTTTTCTGCCTACAAATAAACATTCTACAGACACCGGTGGCTTACGATCATTGAAAATATCATTTTCATTATAGGAACAACACGCAGTAGTTCGAGCGTTGTAATTATCCTTAATGGGCTTTCTATTATGTGTGCACCAATCGCACTGGAGTTAACCTGGCGCTCATTTACATGCAATTGAACGTTGTCTTTAGACTCATTGATCGATACGTGTCCAGGTTCCGTACACCCATGATGACAGCATTTCCGTCTGGCGTGACTCACTGCCAGTTGTCGGGTTAGGAAAGAAAGTGTAACGTGGTCCATCGATTGGTACACGTTCAACCCGTACGGTTGTCAGACAATGGCCTGGGTTTCGGACAAGCTGGTCAATTTGTTGTTGGCAAAGTCGACGTTATCCAAACAGTTAGACAAAACGATTTAGCACGGACGAGCTGAAATAGTTAACGCTAATGACCTTTGAATATGATCAGTTGCGCGCTAATATAAGCGTTAATCTGTCCTACCTATGAAATCGACTGTTCTAACTGTAAATTAACTGAGTAGTAGGGAATTTTAGTTTTCATATAGATTGAACATCATCCACAGTTGATCGCAGCTGTCGCATTTCCATAGAATTTCCAGTCGGCCCCTTTCGAACAGCAGAAGCACTAGACTCGAGTTCCACTCTCATTAGAGCTCGTCAGTAGCGCATATCCTTGCCACTGCTGGGACTAGAACTCCTGCCAAGCTTACATGTGGTGACTGTGATTGATGTTCAACCTATAATTAACCAAATCCCCGACTACTCATCAGTAATCTAAAATATCGCCTAGCAGGTTTAATGAGATCGGAGATTTGGACCTGTCTAGCAAGTCCTAATCGCGGGGTTATCGATTGGGGTTAATTGACAATAACTATGTCTCCTATCGAGACGATCGGGCAACCTGATCATTACTCGAAAGCGAAAGTGGTTTGAGTGTTCACATGTGATAATTCGGTAATGCCTAATGTGAGGTCAGTGGCTCAGTGGTAAACACGGTTGCCTCACGAAAAACGTGGTCGGAGTTCTAGTCCTGACCGTGGCAAGATAGCACTACTGACGAGCTCCAATGAGAGCGAAACTCGAGTCTAGTGCTTGTTTTCAAAAGAGGCTGACTGGGAGGTCTATGGGAATGCGAAGGATCCCATCAAGTTTGAGTGATTTTCCATTTATATGCAAAGAAACTGTTGCTCTAAGAACTGATCCATTAACCTCTAGTGAATCGAACGGACTACAAGCCAGCGTCAAGTACCCGATGAACCAAACAAACTGCGAAATGCTGATTGACCAGCTGAGATTCTGCTAAGACATGAAGCAAATCGTTATGCTGGAAAGTCACGAAGTCCATTGCCTGAATGGCTTCGGGACCGACAACTGATGTTGAATCACTTTCTCCAACAAAGAAATCAATCACTAAAAATTTGACATTCTTCGAATTACTGATCGGCACATTTGCTTCCTCTGCACTTGCGATTTTGCTCCATTGTTGAAATTCTGACTTGTCAGTGATCAGTCTGATGGATGATGACCTACACCTCTTGGCAAAATGGCTCGTCTTTCGACACTACATGACAAGTTTTCCAAACGCCGGATATTTCTTTTTATGTCGCTCATGATCTCCACCGCAAAACTGGCAGAGATATATAACAAGCCTCACTGTCTGTCGGCCAATCTGGCTCAGCTCCGTTCCGTTTCCACTGTTAAGGTTATTCATCTTTTCCTCCGCTGTGGTACATGTTAGCACATTGGGCAAGCGACAATATGAAACAGTCCCTCATACACTAGCAAAAATCGTAAGTTCTAGCCAGTTCTTCCATGGCCTCCACACGTTGGTCAATAAATCCCCCTTAATGACGGTACTTTTGAGAAAAGAGGGAAACATTGAAAGTCTGACCCGCATGGCCAAGACGATACTCTTCAATATCACTGATCACTGCACTCGGATCATTCTTATCTTCATCGTTAGAAGAAGTCAAATTAACCAAACCTTGTATGTCTCCGTCTTCAACGCAATATAGGAGCATCGCCAACTGATACTTTCGGTTCTTCAGACAAATTCCTCAACACCGCGAAGTCATCAAACTTCCGTTTCCACATCCGCCACGCTTCTGGTAACCGGCTGCTGTCTGTCAGGTCCAAGGTCTCATGAGGAACGGCTACAATAGCACCCGACGAACTAGCTTTGAATCTGCATGTTGCTTTTTTTCGCTTCTGACACCATGTCAGGTGCTGGGTCACCAAATCCAGAAAACCAGAACAGCGATAGTGTGAGCGGCACTGGACAATCTCAGTTTATTTGAAAACAATAACCCTTATATAGAGAGACAGCAATGTTTACGATGGTTATTGGGCAACAAACGTTTTGCGTTTTGATTGACCCGTTTGTTGTGATTACACAACATTGGCTTAAGCAACTCAGCTGTTTAAATCTGACACGCGTTCAAACAGCTTGTTTAAATCACTATGTCTTCCAAACAAATTCGACATAGCGACTGACCACCGTTTTTGATTGGTTGGCGCCGATCGATTACAATTCTGCTTGCAACAATTTGCGCATGAGCTCTGATTCGCTGAACTATCTCCAATCAAGAAATCGTTACAGCCCGCTGCAAGCCCTGTACAACTCAACAATCTTGGCAGCAGGTCATTTCGACCGTCCTTAGTGATCTTGTAGAATAATGCCACATCGGTGTTCGTCCAAATGCGCGTCGAGTTCCGATTGTTTCGGTTGTCTGCTAACGTAGTAACTTTGAGGTGTTGGTGACTTAGTCCCGTTATATGCTTTCCGCTCGCATCCGTAAACTAATCCGTTATGGTCATCCGAACATATAAAACTGCGACGCTTTGATAACGGTTGAACAGGTGGCCAGAAAGGGTGTGAGACTTGGAAGAAAGTACATGCTGGTTTACCATATGCTGACAAAAGTTCCAATTTGAAGGTAGTTACTATGAAATTAGAGCTTAAAATGTACATTTTCAACAATCCAATCTACATATCACGCTCGAGAGTAATTTACTGACACCAATTTAACAAAAACCATGCAAAAAACTTATAAAAACCTAAATTTATCATTCACCTAGTGAAAACTTCCCATTTGTACGTAGTTTAACTGGCAGAGGATATTCGTGGAACCCGATTTGGAATGCTTTGTGTTCAATGTTTGTTCATGAGCCGTAAACAGAACACGCCGGAGCGACATACTTGTGACCTTTTTGTACCCACACAGGAACTTTTTGTGACATTTACAACCAACTGTACAATTTATAAAAAATCATACCCCCGTAATGGACACGAAGAAGACGATAAGAATATGCAAAACATGTGGTGTTCTCGAGAGTAACACGTCGTATATTCTGTAGCTAATGCAAACCAACGAAAGAAGATTTCACAGGGAGGAAGCCATAGTTTATTTGATTAGACTGATAGACACGAAAATGAAAAACGGGAATAATGGTTACCACACAACTTCAGCGGTTCAGACGTCCGAAATACCTTAATGATCTCAGTTACGGCGGCTTTCTGATTAACAGTTCATTCCATTAAACAATTGTTTGTGGTTGCTAACTCGCTTTAAACAGCAATGTTTCTCTTTCGACCCAAACGACTAAACTAAAATCACTATCGTTCTCAAGGACATATTTCGATGTTCAACTTCCTTCTAACAAATCATCCGAGTTGCAAGTAGCTACCCACTGGATCTATTTGCAACGGATTTCCCTAATACTAAATTATGACTGATTGAAACATGCTAAATTTTGACTTAATTCGAGCGCATCGCTACCTAAAACCAACTACGGAGGACGAAATAACACATTGCCTTCCTTTCCTAGATATTCCAATCACTCGGAGATCAGATATCACGACAGAAAAATCCATCTACAAGAAGTTTACATTAACAGGGCACTATTTGCTCCACGTACACTATAACACAACCCTAGTAAAACAGTTATATCACAGGGTGCAGAGGTTTTGCACAACTAGAATTTAGCACATTGACAAACACCCAGCGAGCAAGTTTATAAACACTGCAGTTTATTAAGAATTACAGCAACCCGCTTATTGAATATTCACCCCTCTAGTTGTTAGCTATAAAAAAAACATCCAGGTTGTAAATTTGGTACCGACGAATCAATACGAAATGACTGAATCTGCCAGTTTTCGTGCTCTAGCTGCTTTGTTTGAACTGTTCAAGGGAACCAACTGATTAAAACTACAGCAACGCCGTTTTTTCCAAACAAAAACACAGGTATCAAACAAAAGTGTACTTAGAACTCACATTTCTGGTTTAACAGTGAGCAACGTTGACAATAATGGGTTTAATTGCAACTGTGTACAGCGCCTCTAAATCCTCCAAATTGTGCATAACACAACGAACAAAAGATTCAACAGTCTCATCGCTAATGAGTAAACAATCTAAGTCTGTCAGTTCTCACTGTTCATACTACTAATGTAACTGCAGTATGGACTACATGGGAATGTCAGTCTGACAACTAACTGTTCGTATCAAGGATTGTATTCCAAAACGGCTAGAACGACAAAAGAAACCCTTAACACCCGTGTAGAGGTCAGCATGCGACAGCCGGTACTATCAACTACGTAGCACATTACACAAACAAGGCAGATGCAACAAGAATCATTGACCTCAATTTCGAGCTTTGCGGTTGTATCTAGTGAAAACTGGTAATCCGAGATTAGCTGCGTACAGTCACAAAAACGGGGTGAAAGCAAGCCATAGTTCAATTACATATAAATTCCCCCACCAGAGGCGATTTCCGGGATGTGTGGTTGAGGTGGGTGACGAGAAAGGTAGCCGGTCCGGTCCCCATTCGGTTTGTCTCTACCTGATGAGTACAGATAAAGGCAAACCGGCGTTAGACTGTCAGTTTGACGGTGAGCATCTAGGTGCGTTGCAAAAGGTTAATCGCTCTTCACTTTTAGGAAAACATACCTTGATTGATCAGGTTGCTATTATCTGGATGTTCACTATTTCGTCGGAACCACCGAGAGCAAATATCACGGTGGCCACCTGGGATCAACAATAAAGACCCGGTTAAAATTTGTGTGACCTCAACAGATCTGTCAATTTTTCATGCTGGTTCTTGTTCGACAAATTCTACTCCAATCTGGATTTTTGAGGGCATCAACCTCGTTATAACAGTTTGCTCAATCTCATCCACTAAGAAGAGAAACCGACACACCTTCAAGACTCCGCCTAAGAACAGTCTTTACTGCATACACCCCTTTCCTCCACTCTATCCTTTGGTGCATTAATCAACGGGTCTCTATAACATTGTACCTAACCACAACTCTGGCCACTTCCCGCATTATGTTCTCAACTGAGTCCACTGTTGTAAATCATTTGGCGATAAAACACCAACTCTTGCAGTGGGCAGCAAACAAGCTGTTTTGACCCATGGACGGAATGTCTAACTTAACCTCGCTACAAGCCATTGTGTAAGTGCCATGCGTTGTACTCCCCGTGGTTTTATATAGCTCATCTTGAAGACCAATTAGTGTTGTGAATCAACTACTGTCCGAAAGGGTACAGACGCCTATGTAGGTAACTATGTCTATTAGCCTCATAAGTACAAAACCTAACTGAACGAAACATGAACATGGTTACCATTGATTTCTATTGGGTATTTTCAAATCTAAGCAAAACGTGCAGACGGAAACATACAGTTTTAAAAACCACAACTTGATAGATTCGTTCACGGTAAATCTAGGTTACCGTGACGTATACTAAATAAGAGAATCGGGAGGTTTCTATCCAGTCTTGATATCGAACCGTTGGATTGTTCCACTAGATTGGACCAATTAACTATGAACTGCAATGCTGCTACCGCAACGACTGTAGACTTTGCGCTCAACGGAATATGCACCATTGCTGGCTTTACGATTTTAGTGGTCGTTCGAAAAGAAGCACGTTTGTAGGCTTGACGTATTTCCCCAAAGATTCCTCCGAATAAAGTGCAATCACGTGTGCTACGACTGAAATTTTGGAGTCGCCCATCCGACAAGCTAAAACACATTTACAGAAAGCGAGTGCTTCGAAATTTCCGCTTTTCTGTATTCGAATCAATGACAAAAGGACTGGTAAGCAGCTCGACGGGAGGGGAGACCACCCAGAAGTAGACATTCTCCCGGGTGAGCAAAAGCAACCCACCACGTTGCATATAGTCCCGGGCACCGGCTTGTACCGTTTTGTTTGAGTACCACTCCGATTTTGTTTTTAGGGACTTGTACAAAAATGGAAGTCAAAAATCAGTTGTCACAAATATTGTCGACGTGACATCAGTCGTTGCAACTGGCCTGCTAAATAATACGATCAGTTGACACGTTGTAATGGACTGACCTCCTGATCAGTGGAGTCACTTCAGTGCGATGAATTAATGGAACGGAGCATTCGTTTGAAGTGACTTGCCCAGACAGACCGTGATCTACAATTTGATGTCGGCTGTATGCCTGACATCCCACTGTACTTTGTCACATACTGATCAGCATTCAACCGGAACCGTGCACTACCCAAAGCTGAACCCGAATACCATACATTCACAAATATCATCTCAGCTAGCACGCGAAGAATGCCCGACGTGATCAGTCGACACGAACGAACGTGCAGCCTCACTCTCGAATAAACCAGTCGGTAGACATTACAACACAGTAGGGAAAGAGAGTGGGTCTGGGAGTGTCGTAACAAGGGAATCTGAGATGAGATAGCCAGTAGGGCGATTTCTTCCAACTTCTTCAGAAGAGCAAGAAGAGATTGCAGAGGGACCGGAAATTTCCAACAGAATACTCCAGATGGAATCGAACACACTGAAGTTCTCACAGACTGAATAAAAACCATCCTTAATCCGTCTTGAAACCACCCTCAGAATTGTTTGTGAAGAAAAACGGAAAGGTTGAACAAATGAACGTCGGTGTAGGAACACAAAATTCTGACTCGTGATGCTTACAATCACTAGCCAAAAACCACTCCAATAAAATTGGACAGAAATCCAAAGATTTAATGAGAGAATGGCCGAAATACCTACGCATCCTCAAACAAATGCACATCCACACAAATGACGTACATACATAATATCATTGTTGACGAGCTTTGGCAAAGGATTACTACATCAGAAACGTGTTTACCTCGATGTCCGACAGTCAAGGAAATGTGATTTTAGAAGTGAGTGAGTTCGATGAGACTGGAGACAAATGATCAACTGTTGAACGGATGGCTGCAGCTATACAGCGCCGGATGTATAGATAGCATAAATGTGCAAACAATATTTAACATGAACATTTTTGCTCTGATAGACAGAGCTTGCACCAATTATGCATAGATCGCCGGTGGTAGGCGCAAAAAATGTGACTGCCAGACGTGGTGTGAGCCAGAGCAATTCATATGAGAGCTGTTCAAAAGAAAAACGCAGCCACACTATCCAGGTTGTTTTCTTCGTCTCCACATGAGGGCTGGGGATGCAAAAATGAAAGAGAGATCAAAGAAAGATGGGGGGGGGGGTAGCCACACTCAAACAGCGGAGGAATCTGATGAAACTAGATAAGCAGCTGTAGTGACTGGTCGTACACATATGAGCGCCGTTGTCCAATAACAGGAAAAAATGTAGCGGGATTGGAGTTCAACAATATTCCTCAGTGGATCAGCATAGATACACCAAAAATGATAATCCGACAAACAGAAGAACAACTTCAATAATGCGCTTTCGTTGTTGCTGACTAGAAAAAATTAACTGATTGTTTTCCTAGATAATTGCAACCGGCTCCAATCTTTTCTGATTCTCATTCAGCAAGGCTTGAGTGGCAGAAGGTTCGGCGTTGCTTGCATTTCGCTCATCCTTGGTGAACACAGCCATGGTGCGGTCTTCCAAGGTAGCGGTTCGTTTGCCAACCACAATGTTGCCGAAGGCCAGATCACGAGCTACCTCGTCAAATGTGCGGTTTCTCGTCTCTGGCATGAAGAGGAAGAAGAAAACCCAACAAACCACCACGACCACAAGGAACGGCAGGAAAGAGTAGCCTTTGATAGCTTTCTGAGAGAGAACAAAATCAGAAAATGACAGTGAATTTGAACAGGAAAGAATGTTTCTAGACATCAGGAACTACAGTGAGACATGGCAGACAGATGACAACAATACAATCCTCCGAGTTAGCATGTATAACAAAATGTACGCGGAAGTCTGAGATACACGACACATTACGAGCTGTTTGCTGCCCTAATCAAAAGAGACGACCATAAAACATAAAAACCAACAAATTCACAAGTTCAAAGTTAGAAGATTAAATCCACATATGTATGCGAGGAAATATTTAGGCCTTGGTCTTCTACATTCATTCAGACAGCCTGGTTGTTCAAACTAGGGGTGACAGAAATAAGGGTATTTAAGTGAGTTGGGAGTTCATGTCATGGCTACGTCACTTTCTCTATGTAAAGGGAACCACAAATTGCGCACCAGCTTGGAAACAGATTCACGAGCGGTTGAAGTCAGAACCAGAAAGGACATAACAACTTGACTGAGATGCATTAGTGCAGCAGCTAGTGAACAGTAGTCAAAGGAACAGGTCATCCACCTCGGAATATGGGTCAAAAAACAGTATTGACTCATCGTTTGCCGTTCAGATGAATTCCCATACCTTACAAAATATTAGTGCCGGGACGCTTTATTGGACAGTCATAGGCAGCCTATTCTATGCACTTTTTTTAAAAATTACCTGCTGATCTTCGTTTGTTATGAGTTTAGTTGTGAGCGCAGCTCATGATACGGATCGACTTGCACATCTGTCACTTCATTTAAGAACAGTTGTTCTACTTTCATACGTATGTTATATGACCAAGATTGATGAGTAGTAGTAGTGTCTTCTGGCTACCCTATTCAAATGGCTCAGAGTATTGGATCGTCGCCTTGGTTACGTGCTCAGTCGCTTGACCCAAAACCGAGAAATAAGAGAAGACGCGGTAACACCGTTTATTGGAACATCGAGATAAAATTACTTCACAGAGGCTTTAAATTTATAGGACGAGAAGATTACCATAGACAGCCGACAGATAGAGAGCGAATCAAATGAAACGGTTATATATGGCAGTCACGACGTCAGAGCAAATCACGTTACAATGGCATCAGAAGGCAATGCGAGAAAAAAAAGAACGGTTCAGATAGTTCACAGGCTTTCGACCGCACACCTGCAATCTGATTGACTGAGTGGAACCATCCACCACCCACGACCATATCATCCGAGCTGAGCTGGCCGACCGTTCTGGCGTGATGCGTCCTGGCTGTTTCGTTAAGGGATGCGTCTCCTAACACAGAGTGAGTTAGACTAAACCCCCATAGATGATAACAGCCTTCGCGGGTAGATGATATCTACTGGCGAAACAGTCCAAATAAGTATAATCTAAGTTTTCCATAAAATCAAATTAGGACGGTTTGTTGCAAGTTTGTGAACCCGTGTTTCCAGTCCATCGATTTTGTCCTACACCGTTCCGCATGTTGGAAAGAATGCGCACACCTCAAACAATAAAAGAAAGGTCCTTGTAATTCACTATTAAGCACTATTTCAGTTTCCGGTCATGAATGGCGCAGTCCTAGTAACATTTTGCGACGACCACACACTTTTCTTGCTCTCATTCGCACGCTACATGAACTATACAAATGCTACCTTCTTGTACCCGAGGATAAATCTTCGGGGAAATTTTCACTAACATTTTCCTCATTAAAGCAAACGATACAGTGAAAATGGATGTAAGTTCTCGTTGTTGATGGACCACATAGCCCAATCATTCTGCTAAACGATTGTGTTGTTGGCCAAATGAGCTCCCAGTGGTGAGACGTGAAAGTCTTGTACCAACGCAACAGCCCGGCAGAAATAAAGACGATGCCAAACGAACGAGATCAGAACGTCGACAGAAGCAAACCCCAGGGAAATTAACGGGTAACTGTACCAATACCAAATGGGGCCCCCGACTGACAGATTGATTCTTATTTAGTCGTGGTGGCCAACAAATGCTGCCGCCGGCGTGATAACAGGCTTATATCCAGGCTACTTGTGGGTAAGGCTCAAAGTTGCAAATGTATAGCTGTCTGGCAGAGATAGTCCGGACGCTCAGAGAGAGATAATGTGTACACTTGAGCTTAGCGTCCAAATGCTCGGCTCAATCACGTGAACTGCGATTCAGATTGCCTATTTACTCCAGTCTACATCCGTGATCGCCAGGCAAACTTTAAGGTTTCATGTGAAACCGCCGAATGCCTGTGCGCGGATATTGTGTACGTACACGATAGCTGTTTTCGTCATCGTAATTTCTTGAATCAAACATGAGAAAGGTCACAGTTAGACACGACCGGAATAAAGCAGAGACAACCGAATTTTTTACAAAAAAAGATCTAACAAAAGAGCTGGAACAGAGACAGTGATTAATACAAGCATTTCCTATTGAATCATCAGTGCTAAATTTACAATATGGATTGGCTTTTTTATAGCGAACAAGTATAGCCAATCACCATCATCATTATAAACAGCACTACATCAGTGGTTCACACTGATGCTTAACTCCCATACAACCATGAAGCAGAAAAAAGCAAACCTTGTATGGAAAGAGAGAGAGAAAAAGGGACGAGAAGGGAACTAACTATTAAAAAATAGCTGTCTATATTCAAACATACAATATCAGGATGTGCGCCTTACAAACAAACAACTAAGCTGTAGGTGAAAATAAGGCGTCATCAACAAGACAGCTTCCTTATGGCTTTCACCGTCTCGCGTCATTAAGTACACTCACTTCGCAGACAACTCGGACAAACAACGACAACATTCACGCCACTGAGCCCGGTTAGTTGCCATCTCACCTAACGTCTCAAGCCACTGACTCTGCGAGTCACGAGGGCCCCAGCCTGGAAGACGAACCTGACCTACAGTGTCCAAACCCTTCGTGAACGATTTCGCTTGTCTACGCCAGGTCGTCTGTCCACCTCGCACATTACGTCAGTCGGCCGCAGCATCGGCAAACAGTGCTTGACGTGACAAACGACTAGCTGGCATTCTTAACATATGACCTAACCATCTATGTCTGTGCAAATGGAGTGACCGAACAAAAGAATTCGTTTGACAATCAATGCCAAGCACTTGCTTCCTAACCTTTTCACTGTTCACTCGTTAGTGTCAACCGATACGAGCGATTGAACGCAGACATCGGCGGTCACATGCCCGAAGACGGTCCACGTGTTCTACCCTGAGCGGTCAAGTTTCGCTGCCGTGAAGTAATATAGCCCTCACTGTTGCCTTATATACACGACCTTTAAGCATCAAAGGGTTAGGACACGTCAGTGAGTCCAGGTAAGGAACAGCTTCACAGACAACTGCTTCTGAATACACAGAGGTAGTATGAATCGATTGATTGTGACCGCTTCAGTCGAGCGCAAGAATCCTGAATTTGAACGGAGTAACAAGATTTTGAATGCACAAGGTCAGGTGATAACGTGATTGGTGATCAGGGCGTATCTACCGCCTGAGAAAGCCGGTTGTTTGTGTGTTACAGCGATACTGCATTCCTTCCATAATACGGACTTCTACACCCATTTAGGAGATCAAGCATCTCTCATGTTTGATTATGTAACTTTTCCTGCAGTTACATATAAATTGATAAATACAATGTAAAGAGACAACGATAGGCTGACCTCCTTTGATTAGAGGCACTGGTAGCTTATGTGTCCGGGAGATTATACGGAGTTCAGCCGTACTATATGTATGTTTGGTTGAATTTCGCAACCGATGTATTGTTTGGTGTACGATGTATCACCCTTGGAAGGCAGCCCTATCCAGGCCCTGTGCTTCTCTACAGTGATCACCTCCTCGGTTGACACCTTTCGTCTACTGTGCCTATCTATCTACCAAAGTAAGTACAAACCAATGGACGCACGGAACGTCACGCAGATAAAACATTGTACGTCCACGCTGACGTACCTTCGACATTAATAATAACGTGTTTTAAAAAGCCTGTGAAAAAGCTACCAGTCACAGCACCAGGACTAAAAGACAATCATCATCATAGATAACCATACATCAGTAGTTGACACTGTGCACTTTAATGTGTCATGTACTTTCCAGGTCAACTTGATGAGTTCTACGCAGTGCTTAAGGCTAACTTGAGATAATGTTGTTTACTATCAGTGGAAACTTCCGTCAATCCGTTTCACATGCCCATGAATAGTGAGTTACAAACAACTTCGTCTACGACGAGACATCGAAACAGCTACGGAATGGACACCGTTGAAAACATACTCAACAAAGCGTACGCTTGGTTCCGAAATGTTTCTCTGTTCTAAACAGACGATAACATTACACGCAATAACAGTGAAATTTACTTGACTTTAAAATGACCAAGATGTCAAAGGTAATGAAGTCTCTCAATGTCAAAACCATTTGCACTGCAGCCATGATTTATTACATTCTACAAGAATTAACAATAAATCGACGATGAAACCTGAAACGTTCGGCCGACTAGAGTGAAGCATTTTTGGTTTCCGATGAATCAAATTACAAAGTGCCTACCGCTCTCTGATCGCAGAGATTAACACAGTGGACAAATTCGATCGGTCCCGAAGTCCTTTATCCAAGAGAGAGGGCAGTACATCCTTGAATATTTTGTGTGGACATCATAAACAAACAAAGTTGAACGACATCAAAAGCATAATCTGTTTGTTTATCCGTTTCAGTTTAATAACAAAGTTACTTCAATTACAAGTGTCATGACGACAGAAACTTGGCTTCAGTCAACATTATACGCACACAAAAAACACGAGTTGGGTGGTACATTATTCGGACAAACTGTCACATCACAATAACAAACGTTCAGATTATCCTTAATCGCTTACTAGTGGTAATATTACATACTATATCATCCGGTGTTCGCGTGATGTGCAAAGCGCCCACCATACACATGGGTACCAGCATTAACAACAACACATCAACGGTCAATAACTGGCGATTCACTAACATATAACTGTGGAATAAAAATGTGCATATGGAACAATATTATTAAATACATATACAAAACAAATCTATTGTGGTCATAAGATAAGAAACGGAAAGGATCCAATACACAAAAATTCTATAGACTTTGTAGGTAAGCAGTTGTTGCAAGCTGGATACACAAATGACCTCGGATGAACAGCCGAATGTAAGATTATAAGCGAATACCAACGAGACAGATTCTTTACGGTTTGCAATGCTAACCTCAAACTGTACACACCACACGCATGTGCAGTCAAATAATTGGGAAATATTAACCGAAAATGACAGTCGTCAAAAAGTCCTCAACCAATAGGACATCCAAATTAAGCATTAAAAAGCCGATTTCATTAAGGTAGGTAAATGAAATCAAGTCTCGCAAGCCGTGAATCAATCAGATTTGATTCAAACCCATTCCCTCGAGGTTCACGTTTTCGCTGAGCAAAAATACTCGTCACACTTACAGAGCAGTAGACTACTGACACAGCTTATCTGTGGTGCTACGTAGTTCAACTGTTTACAACAGTCAGCTCACCCATACATCTTATGGCAGACTTAAACCAATTGGAGAAAAATGTGTATCTTATCGTTTCCAGTTAGATGCTTACTCACCAAATCGAGCAGCAAAACACACGCTCGATGGGGTTCAAATCTAACGAACTTAACGGTCAAGGAACGGATTGCATTTCGGATGTTCTTTGAAGACGACAGGCTTACCATACTACTCACTAGTAATATGATTACAGTAACCAACAGTTGCGTTGGTGAAGGTTAACTGTTCGGGATAACCTTACCATGGCAGTCCATCCCCTTGATGATTTGACGAACATCGGAAACACTGTAGGGTGGTCAGGTAATGAAGTCCTGATGTCAGTTTTTCAGGTTTCCGGCATTGCTTCATAGCTCAGACGATAGGGTAAATGCCGCGTAAGGGCAAGTGGTTACTGTCGCCGGTTCGAACCCGCACGCTTCATAGTTGACGAACTTGATACGCTACTCACCACTAACGAAATACTATGACGGGTGGCATGGAGTTATACTGTCATCCACATATTGAGTCACTACCACGCAATCGCTGTCAAGGTGTTCGTATGATCGTCTAGTAATGACCACCACTCGTGTGGCGTAGATCGGTACATATAAAAAGTATTTGTTATTGTTCTCAAAGTGGACGCTGACTGTCGTACTTAGGCGGCCATCATTAGTGAGGCTGTAAATCATAAGCCCTTCGACGGCGTTGGATTTACTATCTCATATTTCTTCCCTTCGTGTTTAACGTGTTGGTAAGTCAGATCCGATAATCCGACAACCCGTATTTCCATGTCTTTTTAAACCGGTCTATTGCTTGACTGTATCATGTTTTAATGGCCAGCACAGGCATGCGTTGCTGAAGGCCGTTTGCACATAAACAATTATCGGTGTCTAATTCAGTTGCCAACGCACTCACCTCCTAATAGAGTCGAGGGAAACGAATCGATGGAGCAGTAATAAGCTATGATGAAAAACTTCGTCTCAATTGAAAAGGTAGTGCTTTCTCAACCCCATATGTTGTTGTGAACTCAGGCAACCTCTAAAAAGGTTTTAAGAAAACGTTTACAACAAATCTACTGTTCAATAGGGGTTCGGGGATTTCGACGGTTTCAAATTAAACAACATCCATGTTTGATCACAATCATCGCATTTGGATAAGCCTTTCAATCAACCCACTTCGAAAGGAAGCGTTGGACTTGAGTTTCGCTGTCATTAGAGCTTATCAATACTATCTAACCTTATCCGGACCGGAATTTGCACGCCGGTTACTGACGTTGTGGGTAAAACGCCAGTCTCACTAGCACCGGACCGGAGTGCAAATTCCGGCCCGGGTAAGGATTTGCTCTATTGGTAAGCTCTAAAAAGAGTGAAACTGGAGTACAGTGCACTCTTTTGAAGTGGGTTAGTGGGAAGGCTTATCTCAACGCAATGGTTGTGATCGAGCGAGGGTTGTGTCCAGTTTGAAATAATCCTAATCGTTGAATTCCTATCAATAAACAACTATCTCCCATTTGGGTTCCTCTGATGTATAATTATTATTTACCAATCAGATATCCCGGATAGCTTTTCTACCTGTTTCCTAACTTGAATGGCAACTGTCACCACAGTTATCGTCTCGACGAACACAACACACCCGGAAACAAGCTCAAGAGGTTCTGCCAAACTAACCCGGTAAACGTGATATCAGTATTTGTTTAATATTCTTCGAGCGATATTAAGCGCCTCTATAGTGCTGTACGTGATACTCTAAACTCAATCTCTCAGCAAACAGGAGGATTAAAAGATCGGCGACAACCTACTGGATGGGAGCTTTGGTTAGCAATACAACAGTGCCTCATCAACGGCACTATATCAAGGGTTGACAATCATGTTTAACTGTAATGCAATTGATTGAGAAAATAAAGCAAACCCTAGTTTATATAGATTGAATGAAAGGAAGGAAACAAGCTAAGCACACAAAAACCCTATGTCATAGCTAAAACAGCGGAGCTTCTCATGGTAATAACGTGCTACCTGCGACTTCCATTGATTCACCTCGTTGTTTGCACCCCCATAGCTGCCAGATCCACCAAACAAGAGAAGTGTTCACGCCACTGAACCCGCTTAGTCGCTACCTCTCTAAAAGTCTCCAGCCACCGAGTTACGAGTAACGAGAGCTCCGATCAAAAAAGTGAACCTGTCTACGGTAATGAAGAACATCAATTCAGTGGGTTTTGAGCCCGGGAACCCAACTGTTGAAACAATGACTCAGTCAACCCACTGTAGCTATGGCTGAGTATTTGTGAATTTGGTGCGCTGTACATGTCACGCAATGGACTGTTTTTGAAGTTCACTTTGAACCGTTGAGCTTAGAAGTAATGGAAAAGGGTGATCAAACGCTGCATGACGCATGTCCGAAGTTTCACAGGCCTGGAAACGAACAACACTGTGCTGAAAAATGTTATACGAGAAGAAAGAAATGAGCGATGCCCGTAGCTGCTGTCCATCACGTTCAGTTATGTAGATCCATTCATGGCATACGCCCGTACCCCCCCCCCCCCCCCATCCTCAACAAATCAGTAAAACTGCCTGTGTTAGACCATAGACACATAATCTACTTATGTCCATATCGTGCTATATACTTTCAATGACGCACACGTAGAGTGTTTCATTGAAAGCGCATTGATTCGGAAATACGAACTACGCGTGCGTTTAGATGAAGAAAATTTGGTGTTGGTCGCAGCAAGACTTACTGTCGACCGTCTGTTTTGTTTTGACACTTTCGACTTCTTAGCTCGGCGAGACGACCGATGAACGCCACGTACTGAAATATAAGTTCTTTTTTGTATATTCGCCGCTCATAATGAGTAGATACATCAAAAGTCGCTTGACTTACTCCACTGAGCACACAGGACACATCCGAAGAACATCGGAGTGAATGCGTTTCATCGTTCTGCCTTGGTTACACCGATGTAACCAGAGCATTTGATGAGAACGATGGTAGCAACATATTCCAAAATCCATTTTAGCAAAAATGTATCTAAGAGATCTGCACTGCATCATCAAACTTTCGCAGTATACAGTTATATGTAAAATAAAGAGTACTCATAAACGGGTGATGTTTGTGTCTGCACACAATTTGAAGATTAACGTCTGGACATACACAATTTTCTCGACCGCTTGGGAGGAAAACTGAGGACCATTGTTGAAATAAGTAAATAAGTAATTGGGGCTTACGACAGCGCAGCAGGCCGCTCAGCCGAGAGGAGATGATTCACGAAATCGTGCTGATAAGGTGACTCACATGGACTACGAAAATCCAGCAACAAACATTAACAAACAGCAAACACCGACAAAAAGAAAACCCACATTGATGCTGGGATAACTGCACAACACGAGCAAATTAGACAGCCACTGCAGGCTCTGACTCAGTGAGTAGGCCGCAGCGCGTGGACCTTGACGGAATATTTCAGATACAATCAGCGCAGGAACTGGTCCGAGGCCGAGAGCAAATCCGCAAATGTATACGAGAATAAGCAGCACCGAGATGATACCAAGCACGCGTTTGGCCGTGCCCTCGGGTAGTCCGGTCGCCACATTTACCGTGATGGTTAGTAGGAACAAGGAGCAAGCGAGCACCACCGTTGGCCAGAGCAGCAATGTTCGACGACCGGCACGTTCTAACAAAGGCAACGAAACGATGGTGACAATCACGTTAAGAAATCCGATCGTCATCACACAGTATTGGTTATACTCATCAGGAACTTTCGCGGATTCCAACATGGTCGAGGAGTAGGAGATCACCTACAATCAAAATAAATAGGCATATGGATTATGTTACTGATGAATAGTCGGGGATTTGGTTAATATCAAGTTGAACATCACCCACAACTGATCGAAGCTGTCGCATCCCAATAGACTTTCCAGTAGGCCCCTTTCGAAAGGAAGCACTAGACTCGAGTTTCGCTCGCATTACAGCTCGTCAGTAGTGCATATCATCGCCACTGCCGGGACTTGAACTAAGGACACGCTGTTCATGAGGCAACCGTGTTTACCACTGCACCATTGACCTCACGTTAGGCACGACCGAATTATCACATGTGAACGCTCAACCGCTTTCGATTATGAACAAAAATGAAAACGGAAAGGTGCGGTACACTAATGTGTTAAGAACACTGAAAACCGTTAGAAGGTTACTCATGCAAATTAATCTGGTTTGGCCATAATAATACCATTCTAGTCAGATGCAACACCACGTACGGTCCGTACCGAAACCCGCGTGAAGATCCAATTCTCAGCTATTAGCCATCAATACGACGCATTAACAATAACCTGAGAACTTCTGGAGTATGGTAACATTTTCTTCGAAGAAAAATCCCATTTAGTTTATATTTCCAGACAGGAAACACGAAAATAGGCAAATAAGAACATAGCGCGAGGCGTTTATATAAGTTAATAAATTATGCTACAGAAAACATAAGACAGATTTTGACAATATCGTTCAATATTCCGCGAATTTCCCTCTGATATCTATGACGTTTTGCAGTCTTTCAGAAGCTGATTGAGCCAGTTCAGTTGGATAACCCTCATCGACTTGTGTCCGTACAATACGCCTTGTTTGGTACAAAACATTTTAAGATAACATTCAAACCCGGACCTCTTGTAGCAGCTGTATAAATCTACAGTTTCTCAGACTTCAAGCTCTGACGAATCTGGAGCACATAAAGAAAGATAATTTAATTTTTGCAGTCAATCTGCGCACCAACCTTGAACCGTGAAATTATGTTGCAGAAACACTGCTCTTCTAGTTATTCTTCTCCAGAGTTTTGTTTCAAAAATGACTCCGGTGATTTGCAAGCATCTATCTTCTGGCTTTGACAAACGAGCGGGTGGATAGGCTTTTCAGTACCAGCATAGCAATCTTAGCCAACGGTCCGTCAAACTTGTTGGCACAAGCGAAATCTCATGTCCTTTAGTATGTGGTTTCAAAAAGATCACCAGCGGCCACGTGCCCATAAAGTTGAAGCTAGAGAAATGGAAATCACCCAGTCAGAATCTGAACGCCTTCTGCGACTCTGCATTATTCAGATCTCCAGTAGTTCGTGGGCCTCACCCTTGTGTATGTGATACCTAATGACTTACCAGATGACTGACCTCGATGTGGCGATTGTGGTGTTGTGAACAACCCCAATATCCTCGACAGGTGCCCAATGAACTAAATGTATCACTAGCAAGTTCGCATTCTCGAAGTCCGACTTGGTTAGGACTTACCGTTAAATTCTCGTGGCCCCAGACTACGTTGCAAAGATAGTCATCTCTAACTTCTACGGACAGTGGGTTTATCCACGTCAAACGGTTTGTTAAAAACAACTTATAATTTTCAAAGCTTCGCGAATAAGCCTCTTCGTGGTCTTGACTATGAGTTTGTGTGCATCGATGATATGCTCTGTAAGAACACGAAGGCTCAACAACATGTAACACCTCCTAGCAACTTTTGAATATTTTGATCAGTACGGAAGTATATTTACAGTGTGAATTTCAGAGACTTTCTGGGACACCACGTCAACCACAAAGGCACCGAACTTGTGTGACAGCAAAACGTTCTTACCAAGAATTTTTCAGCACTGCAATTCCACAAAAGGTTTTAATGTCTTTGTACACCACCAACAACTACAGTCGCCTTGTTCCGTGCTGTTCTGAGAGAGAAAGAGGAAGACGATCCTCGTTCACGTGCCAAAAAGTAATCCCAAGCATTCTGCTTCATCATCACACACTAGTGTAGTGCTCACTTTGAAGATCGATGCATCGCAGTCAGTAATGAATACCGCCTTGCAGCAGGGTGTCAATGACGAAATTCAAACTTTGTCCCTCTCCTACCGCAAGCCCCAACCTGCAATACAACAAATCTGGAGAACTGTTAGTCAGCTGAACACTTGGAAGCGGGTGATCACGTTGTCTTGACTGATCACAAATCAAACTTTGCCTTCAATATCAGACCAGATCGCTGAATGTCGATAAGAAATCAATCGTTGGAATATGGTTCGCAGTTTACAACCCACATACAGCATACCGAAGAAAATCATAATCTGGCTACCGACGACAATCAAAGATAGACTGCGTCGAATGAACATAGCTGATCCGCAGGATTTGGTACGAATGGAAGTCAACCATCCAGAACTTCAGTAGTGCCGGAAAACTTCACTCAAGCTTCTTCGAGATGCCGATAAACAACCATAAAAGGCACGACCGTACGTGACATCACAGCTGTCAACCCACGTTCTTTCGGGCCAGTAAACTTCCGGAATATCGTCTTCAACATCCTTCACTGTGGCTCTCAGTCGAGCATTCATTTAACCGTCAAACTGGTTACAGTTTTGTCTGACAGAATATGAACAGGAACATTCACAAAGGGACAAGAGCGTGTATGAAATAAAAACGGAGTAACATCCATCGAGATGCAATCACAGCAACCCGTATGTTTGCCAACCTCAATGTGCGTCTCAGCCTAATGTTCACAGTGAAATCATCGGGTGTTTACCTTAGTTAAACGGTTGTCGACGCATTTTAACCTAAATGATTTGGTTCATCAGATGGCTTGTCGCAATTCCTCCCTAAGATATAAATACAGACGATCGCACAAGCTTATATTAAGGGGGAAATGCTTCGTTGAGGTGTTCCAAAGACGATAACCACAGAGGAAAGTGCACAGTTTCATTCCAAGCTATTTCACGACTTAAACTACTTACTGAGAGTTGACCGCGTTCGAAATACGACATACGACTCTACTGCAAATGGTGTGGTCGAAAGCCTTCGCCGTCATGACCAGTTTGTGTCGCTTAAGGTTTTCCCAAATATTTTATTGATCGTAATAGGCCAGGTGACAGTAAACACCAACAGACTTATAGGTGCTCACAATAAATCTAACCGCGATCGGACAGTCCTTTCCTTCTGCTAATAACTTAATCCACTGGGCACGTGTACAATGAATAACCTTACTCCGTACTTCATTCTGAAAGCCTCCATATTGACTTTGCGATCACCTGTTCGGGCAAAACTATCAGATGACAGAAGGTTTTCAGAAGATACAGTGCTCGACACCTTTTATTTTCATTCCAGCGTAGAGTATTTTCACTTTTCCAACGGTTTAGAAGAGAGTTTTTTAAGGGCTAAAGTTTTCTGTTTGTCTTTTATCGTATAGTATCTTAAAGTTCCGTATACACATACACTACTTTCCACTTGTTTGAATAAATTGATACGCTTCACTCCCGAGTGTCCTTGGTTACGCTTCTCATTAGTATTGCGACCTACTCCGAAATCATCTGTTTGGCTATGTCGAAAATTCAAGCCCATACTACAATAACGCCGACCCTAGGAAATTCAAGTCGCCCCTCCATTGAAACAAGTTTAGTGGATTCTACCGCGAAAACTAAGAATAAGTTATCGCATTCCCCAATTCGTCTGGAAATTTGTACAATGCATAAGTAAACTGACAAAAATGTATATCATTAAGGCAAACAAAAAACCGCGTGAGAAACAGTAACTGTCCACACTTTCAGAGAACCGAATTCGGGAATCCAAATGCCCACAGAAATCATTAATTAACAGAAGTCATGGAATGCTTAAAGCAATTCTCATGCCACTAAGGCGTACCTGTATCCATACCATTTTTAGTTCTTCTGCTTAGTCTTTTATTAATTTTCAAACTTCGGAGTAGCGTTTTCTTCCAGGATATTCCAAGTCACTGTTGACTTGAGCGGCGGCCCGAGTCACAGTACATTTTGGCCAAGCTCATGGCTGCCGTGACGATGATAATTATTATTTTTGTAGCAAATTTGCATACCATACCGGTTGTGTTGCAAACTATGTCAAAACCAGTTGAATCCTAGCAAATTGATTGTAACCAAAAGTATGTCAGATTGGTCTTGTTGCAGGCAATTCGGACGAAAACTAAATTTCTCGCGTGAGTTTCTTTACAGATTATAGTGTCATATTAGGTGAATACATACAAGTACCAAAAAGGAGAAACATTTGAACACAGAACATGTGTCTGTGAATGCCTGCAAGCAAATGAATGCAGTAGGCTACCACGTCAGATAGTGATTCTATTCAGGTAGACGGCATCCAGCGATTTTGTTCAAAGCGATTATCACGGTCGTCATGATTCGTGACCAGGCAATTTCGTTGTTTTACCCAGCCGACGATGGTCTGAATGAATGATGATCCTTGTGATAAAAGCACAGATGGCACGTAGAATACGCGATACAATTATCTCACCTTATGTGCCCTTGTTATCCTACCAACTAATGACGAGAGATGAGTATTTCGGAATACTCATTGTCAACCTAATGCTCCAATCGCGTGATCACCCGACGCTATACAGATAACCCGACAAGGGGCGATGATGGAAAACATAGCAAGATTGTTTAAATTTCAGTCGTGGACCTGTTAAAATCCCGAACCAAGGTGCGAGATAGAGTGCGCATGGCATACTCTTCCTTTCCAGGACAGCCGGATGTTTTTCCGACGTTATAAAATTCGGAGAATGAAGCAGGTGTATCTTCACTATTGTCGCTGACAGTTCCCCAGTAGTGTTCCATACTGACAGGATGATACCATCTAAAAAACATCTGTCAAGTCTTCAGTGACTTATTCGTCATAGGGAAGATCGGAGTAGGAAGGCCAGGTTTTGAAAAACGCTTTGTAATTTGTGGTGTGTGAGGCGCACTCCATACCCAACAGTATGACCGTTCACAATAGTCAGCACGTCTTCAACAAACGGGTAAGATCGCCGGTAAAATAAATCCAAGACGAGACCACTGGAATCTCAGAAGGCGTACCCCTTTGAATGTCATTCAGTACTTTAGTGAAAAGGAAGACGGAGGTCGCACGACTTTGACAAACGCCATTCGAAATGATGAACATCCTGCTTGAGCCGTGAGTTTAAAACAATCATAATAGATTCATATACTTTTGTAGGATTCTTTTGTGAAGGGGATATTTTCTGCTAACTTCAAGATCAACACACAGTTGTTCAGCAAAGTGTTCATTCTTCACGATATTTTTCGATGTAAAATAGTTAACACCCACGAATGTACTGGTGTCATGCCAGACATCTAGGAATATACGTGCCCATGAGTTTTCGTGATCCGACGTAACACGATGCCAATGAGCAAACCTGACAGAGTGGAGACAAAGCGTATGCCTCAGTAGTTGTCCCAAGCAGGTTGTTACACGTTTTGTAAGCGGTAGTCAGTTCCTCGGCGGCTTTAGCCAGTGTTAGATGGTCAGACACGGTCGTTTATGTATGCAGATGGAAGAAGTTACACCTTTCATTTCTCAACTCGTCTGAAAAAGTGTGATCAGTTCTTTTATCAGCCCACAGCCATCGTCTACGAAAAAAGGCAGAATATTTACATACAGGAGTTGGTGTGCCCCAACAGTACAAACTTCAGTTTAACTAGGACCTACCTGTCATCAACACGGCCTGCTTTAGACCACCCACATGGCAAGCAGGTTCGAGTGGTCCTGTTTTTCACACGCGGTCGCACTAACATCAGATCGACGGCCGATGCAATTATGAAAGATGGGAAACGTAACGTTGACGTCCCCACGAAAAATACTATGGCCCACCCCTTTCGATTGTTGTATTCATGAGCACAGCTATGAGAAACAGAGCACCGTCTATGTTGGGGGATAGCGGACATGATAGAAATCCCTTGCTACTCTCACTCAACGGCCCCTAAGGAATGTGGGTCTCTACAACAACACTTGAGAGTCACCACGATTTTCTGTCAGTATTCGTTAGCTTGTTCCCGACCTGACATAATCTGGAGAACCTACTGATGCACAGTTCCTACATTTGTATATCAGTTACAGATCTTACACTCTCGAATGCATGACTTCTGACCGAACGGCGGCATTACCGATATCCAGGTGGTTACACATAACATACTTCAAAACATTGAAGTGTTGATAAAACCGTGCAGAAAGTTCTCCATATGGCGAAGAGCTTTTTGTGTTGACGTAGTGCTCGACAGACAGAAGGAAACTTAAGAAGTGTAAACTGTTAACAGTGTTGACTACGGAGGTGAACTCAAGTAAAAGGAGAGTGATAGAATAATTTATCTAAGGTTCAAAGACCGCACACACTAATCTCAGAATTTGAGTTTGATGCCACCATGTAGCTCGTCACACGAGCTGGCTCACAATACAGTGTGCCAGCTAATAAACATTTGTAGACAGAAATAATCAAGTTTATGCGGTCTTACTAGATGTACGTTATCTTGTCATGCATCTTTAAATAAGAAGATTTTTAAACCATGCGTAGGGAAAATTTTTAGTAATAACTGCTTCAACTCTGTGGGCTTGTTGTGGTTGTGCGAACGGAGAGAGGCCACATCCCAACTACATCCACCATTTTGATTATTATGGTGACTAAACGAAATAAGCTTATTTCGCTGTTTATACGCAGTTGGAACGGTTCGGTAACTTCTCATCAAATCTGAATAATTTACTGCACCAAGTGAGTTAGAAAAAGTCACAAAAACCTGAAACCAGAATCTTAAATATTTTACAATCATTTAAAAAGCAAGTGATCAAAACTGGCTACTCTGTGAACCGAGTGTTAAACATCCTAGGTTTTTCTACTGAATCATCCAGTGCGACGATGATTGTGCATTACCGAGGAAAAATCTTCAATCAAAAGTACGTACGACAGTTTGGGCGTTACCGAATAGTTCGCTTGACTGAATATCGCATTCTCGTGCATTGAAATTCTGACAGAGGAAGATTAGGCAATTTAAACGGAGCGACAACATGTACGGTCAGAGTAGTTTACAACAGCATCATTTGATAAACACAAAATAAGCGATCTTGTACTATTATCCAAAATCAAAAACACTTAGGTGTCACGTACCGCATTAATGCCGGACAATTGTTGGAGCACTTGAATCAGGCATGCAATGAGTACGGGCATGCGTAGATCTTTTTGTGTGAACAACTGAGTAAATTTGAATTCCGGTTGATTACTCGCAACCTCCAACTCTTCACGCAACTCTCCCACAAACGTTTCCACATTCTCTTTGGCATTCAAACGTAGAAAGGCCTTTTTTGCATCCGGTTCGTTGTTCTTCTTCAGAAACAGAAACCGCGGACTCTCCGGACAAAAGGGGAGAATAAGCAGTGAGACAAACGCCGGAACAGCTCCTAGACCACATGCGATTGGCCACAAGGTTTCAGTGTTTAGAGCCTGTGTCAAGGTGACGATGTAGGCCCCACTGATGCCGATTGTTACGGCCAGCTGGTTGCACGCACCGATGGCACCGCGTAATTCACGTGGAGCAATCTCAGTTAAATAGAGTGAGGCAATACCGATTGTTATCCCACAGTTGAGACCCAGCACAAAGCGACCGACGAACAATAACGAGGCCTGATTGACAAACACGCAGGGTGCACAAATAATGCCCCCAATGATGGCGAAAGCATGATTGAGCAGCAAACCATTGCGTCTGGGAAAATAACGATAACA
This sequence comes from Paragonimus heterotremus, assembly GCA_013368495.1. Classification (NCBI taxonomy): domain Eukaryota; kingdom Metazoa; phylum Platyhelminthes; class Trematoda; order Plagiorchiida; family Troglotrematidae; genus Paragonimus; species Paragonimus heterotremus. The sequence continues at coordinate 41,184 of LUCH01017370.1, forward strand.
GACAGGGAAAACATATTAAACTATTGTTCACTAGGGCATTCGTTAGCAAGAATAGCAAAATGACCTAAGAATAATAAAATTGGTCCAGACCAGAGCATTTTAACGGCAAGGGCGAAACTCCTAATGAATGGCTAGTGAAAATCTGCTCGCTACAATTCGCAAGCTTACAGGCATATCCTGCGAACTTGAAAACTGCTTTGATGGTAACAGAAAATGTGTAGTTTGTGAAGATTCACAGCATTTTGCGTTGATGACGTTGAAAGAGCCGGACAAAATTATGAGTTCAACTGAAATGTTGTAAATGTCTAAGAAATAGGTCAGAGAACATAACACCAAAGGGCGCATTGAAAATAACTGCATTTGTAACGACAGATCACTGGGCTCCATCAGAGTTCGAAGATATTGCACAGGTGGCTCACATTCACCTAATTAAAGTTCACATGAAGGACTAAATATTGCAAAAGGGCAGAGTCGACAAAATGACTAACCATCACGTACGTGGGTCCAGAGGAAACCAGGTTCATAAGAACCGAACAGATAATATTTCATGGAGTAAAATGTTTGCGTTTGTCACAACGGGACGACCAAACAGCGAAAGTATGGCTCACAATGAATAGACTTTTGGAACCACAAGGGAAAACAGATTGGCCCGAATTAAACAATCCGAAAACGCTCCATACGTGTCACCAGACATGTTCGTAACTGGCATATAGAACAGCTACCTAGACGCACGGATGTTTTAACGACGCATTTTGATGATCAGCGATTGCCAGCTTACATCTACATCATTCAAAGCCTTTCGGGCAAATTTAGTTCGAACCGAGGATATATTTGGCTACGTTAACCTGGAGGTGTACAAAAGGCATCCACAGTTTGAGAACATCTTGTTACAACGAAAAAACCAAAGTTGTTGATGTGACAGTAATCGAGAGGCCGATCACGTTAGCATCACTGACAATTAGACATTGTTACTATAATAACAACAAACGATAGAAATGGAAATTAATTCAGGATAACCCGTATCTAACAGCAAACAATCCAGATATTGAGTACACCTTATAAACGAACAACCGTAATACAATTAAAAGTGATGTGCAAGTATCAGAAACAGGAAAATTCGGTAGAATACAATAGTTATTCTGATCAGTCGGTACTCCGTGTTCATAAACGCATTCGATTTCGTGCGAGATGGCAGCCACAGGATAACCGATATCCCATGGCGAACTTTTATTTTTGCAAATCACGTGGGACAGTCCTGACAAGACTGTAATTAATCGATGCTTTAAGAAATGTTTAGAAAACGCGCTAAGATCGATACAACAGCTAATGTGCAACAACAAAAAAAGAAGTACCAAACGAGCGTATTTAGCGGCTCGTCAGTTCTGTACAAGTAGACTGAGTGACCAAACAACCAGATGGCACAATCTAATAGCATTCAAATCTAGTGACCAACCTTCATTGTTCCATTCTCTTGGGCCGAAACATCAATCAGTCTTAAGCAGTGCAGAGAGCTTATAACACGGCCAGTATCGGCAAGACACAAAAACTACAGCTGATGGACCTGGTCAGTTGGGTTCAGAAGATCACATCACTAGGTTCATTTTGTACTAGAAGCATTTTTCTGGACTCGATAGCATCACTGCGAATTGATATTCGAACCACCTAGCACTGTCAGCGGTTCTGAACAATATGGGTGACTGGCTATTGACTTAGGTTGATTTGTGACTTACGGGAAGTAACCGACAAACAAACAACAACTCACGAAATTTGTGCACATCTGTTAAATTTCCTTACATGTACACATGTGGTAATAAATATAGTCCTGGACCAGACCCAAAATCAGATTAAGATACTTAAGTCTCATGCTTCTCCCCGTCACATAATAACAGTGAAAACAGACTGTGCGTCGATTCAGATCCACCCAACGTTTACGGTTAACAAAAAAGGTCGAATAAACCGTATAATAATAACAAGAGAGAACACGCATCTGTCAGGTTTATAATCCGCGTAAGTTCAGCATTTTCTTGATACTGTTTGCTATGGTGCTTCATTATTTTTAGTCTTTCGGAAGATTCACATGAAATGATGAGCAAACAAGGTCATCGTAACAAATGTAACAGTGATTGGACCCCGTGATCGTATGTTTCAATGTCTCTAGATAGCGACACACGAACGGGTAGCTTTGTAAGGCTAATAAGAGATAACCTAGATGTCGACCTCTCCATAACTATACGCTAAGTCAGAGAATGCCTATAATGCTACGATACAATGATGATCATTACTCAAAAGACTCAAACAAAGTACAGTAAGGTAAGCACCGAGTAGATGTCCTTAAGAAGAGCCCCAGTCACTTTAACCGATGAAGTGAAATTATCTCATATAAAGGAAGACCGTCGGCGTAAATCTGAGGGATCTTCCAGATCACGAGTGCTGAACACACAGACAGCAGTGGTGTGGTCATGTACCCCGTATATCGACGAAGCGCATTTCACATTGCGTACAGTTCACTGCGGTTGTTGATGGTCACAACAAATCGCAGTGATGAGCCTTTGATATAGTTGCAAACTATAAAAACACTGGTCGCCAGGCCGAGAAGAACTGGATGTCAACTGTCGTGCTTGGGACTATTACCCATCCGCACTCCCTATTGTCAATGTTCTCAGACACAGTGATATCAGTCAGTAGCGAGCTTGTATCCCCTCATGAATTTCAATTGTTTCCGCCTATTTTTATTCTTACTACGTTTTTATTCATTTATTAAAAGACTAGATCGCGGATTACAGTCGGAATCAACAGTAGTTCAAGCCATTGTAACCATGTGTACGATTCAAAGCTTGAAATGTCCCAGGCATGCAGCAAACAAAGACCACACTAACGTTTCTTGACGTTTGTTATCGCCCTCTCAGGGTTTTCATTCGATCTTGAGGAAAAAATAGAATTACCTAGTTGTAAGTTAAGCATGCGAAATTGATTAACATCCGTCGCAAAGTCCTAACAAAGACCCTGAGTTCAAGTGTCTAATAGGCTCAAAAACACTCACATTCACACTGTGGAGGACTCTCCGTTTCTTTTTCATACTGTGTATCCACCAGGACAACATCAAGAACATACGCTGCATATCCCAAAGGATGACTACTTATGTACTTACTTCCTAAATCAGTCGTCTCACACCTTATTGGTATGATAGGGGACAACACCGGAAAAGTAAGAACACCTGACGTGAGGCTTAAGCATGTAGCAATTAATTCATATCTACACTAAAGGCAGAGTGACCTGTAAACTGCGATTTCGACTAAATGATGAAGCATATCCAATGCTGAACACCCATGATGTCTACGTGGCTAGCCTGGGAGCAACAATTGGCTTCAATAACATTGATTCATACGTTGTACTGTCAAAAAACAAGTATTAAAGAGACTTCATTGGCAGATAAGAAAAATCAGCATACACACCCAACCAGACGGGGAGGTAGAGTGATACTTGATCTAACCTGGTTGATTCACAACTGCAACGAAATGCAGTTTACATTGGCAGACAAATATGAGTGCTAGTGATCTTTGAAAAGTCTTGATCATCGTCACGCCAGTCGAGAATCTATGCCAGCCTACTGTTGACTGGCCCACCTACGATCATTGTCAGAAAGAACAACAGCTATGCTGCCAACGCCCCAGGAACACAGTCGGTTGTGTATCGGAATTTTCGTTCCCACTCGGCCATATATCTCCCGGTGAAAGTCATCACATCAGTGAGCTGTGGGTTCATTCGGACTAGACTGCATAAATTTGACTCTTACGATATTAATGTTACAGATCAGTCGTGTCATTTGGTGTGGGTGTAGCTAGGACAACACAATGAGACAAATATCATATGGCCCCAACGAACCCCACTTACATGTGGTAATAAAGTGACAAGTGGGGGTAGACAGCCGCAACGAGTAGCTCAGTGAATATCATTATCATCATTCGAGACAATAACACATCAGTGGTTCACATTGATGATTAACTGACATAGAACCACGATTAAAAAAGCAGGAAAAAGGGAAGCAGAAAGGAAGGGACCTAACTACCAGAAAGAGCTAATTGAATCACTGAGTTCCCTTTAGTCAACTCAGCAACGTAGAAAGGAGACATGTTGCGATATGTTAGTATTTCGTTTACTCTCATCAGTCGCAAACGTAAAACATGCCAATTAAATATGACAGACAATTAGAGATAGGTAGGGTATGAACAAGCATACAGTCACACCACATATTAGGTCATCACAACCACGGCAACTCTATAGATTGCCTCAATCACTTTTGTGCACATAGCACCGGCTGGAGAGCTCTGATCAACATGGCTTCGCTAAAGG